>PVIJ01003487.1:90691-134638 GCA_004024925.1 Scalopus aquaticus
TGCTGTTCCAGTAAAATAAAACACAGTAATAGAACACAAAGGTCAGACAGACAGCCCAGAGAACAGAAATTGCCAAACAAATGTATCATCAAGGTCTGTCTGCCTTTGATCAGCTACGGGGCCATGGTCAAGAGTACTGAAGTTCTCTAAGTCTCAGCTTCCTGCTCTGTACGTCAAGGATGATAATGAGAGTTCACGCCTCACAGGACTGTTGTGAGGATTAAATAAAACACAGTATGGGAAGCAATGGCACTCTGCCAGGTGGGATAGGGGTGAACATCTCCCTCACCTTTACACCAGGAGGGTGTTAAACGAGGAGATTCTGGGCCCCACCACCATGACGAAGTAAACATGGGACATGGAGTCAGGCATCTATATTTACTATATTTACTACTGGGACATGGGGTCAGTCATCTATATTTGGCATCGTCAACGGTTCAAGTACCTACTGAACACTGATAACTCGGGATAATAAACTTTCCATGAAATTTAACTTTAAAAATCTACTAGTTCAGAAATTAGTTCATTTTCTGCAAAATTCCAAAACTCTTGACATCAATTTAATCATAGCCCCCTGTGCGTTGCCATCTTCCTACCTGGTTAGCTCTTGTGGTATCAGTTTTCATTTCCTATAGGCTATTGGTGGCTTTTTTTGTAATCAGCACTGAGAGATTCACCTACTTACTCACAGGTTTACCTGTCTCAAAGATTTACCCATAGGGAGACCTCTTTTCTGTATGATTTTCATTGTATTAATTTCTCATTCAATACTACTAGTCACTCATTAATTGCTCCAGAATTTTGTGTTTAATTGCAGTTTGATTTTTTTTTCAAATCTCTTGAGATGAAAGTTTAGATCATTCCAGTTTTCACATTGCTAATGTATTTTTGTGAAACGCTACCTTTTTCTCTGAGCACAGTTTGAAATCCTAATAGTAAACATATGATCCCTAGGCTCAGATTACAGCATAGTAAATGTTAAAATTGGAGGGGAAAGTGTAGGGAGACATGTTCTTAATATTCCATCTGACATAAGAAAGAATTCAAAACAGTATCTCTAGTCATACGTAGCCTTTGTCACACATATTTCATCACTAATGTTCACTGGTTAAAATACTTGAGAGAAAATAAAGAAAATGTTTGGGAACCGTACACTAAAACAAGTGTGTAGTAGTAAGGCATTAATAATTGGATGATAAATTTACAATTTGAACAATTTTTTATTAAAATGTAGCCTTTATCAGATTGGTTAAAATAATAGAAACCCAACTGACTGGGAGAAAATTTTTGCACACAATATAACTGATAAGGGACTGATCACAAAAATCCACAAAGCTCACACGACTCAGTGAAAACAAAGTCAACAATCCAGTCAAAACATGGGCAGAAGAACTAAAAAGACACTTCTCCAAAGAAGAAAAGCAAATGGCCAACAGATAGATGAAAAAATGTTCAACATCACTTATAATCAGAGAAATACAAATCAAAACAACAATGAGATACCACCTCACGCCAATGAGAATGGCACACATTAAAAAAACAGGCAACAACAAATGTTGGTGAAGATGTGGAGAAAAAGGAACTCTTCTACACTGCTGGTGGGGGATGCAAACTGTCCAACCACTATGGAAAGCTGTATGGCGATTCCTCAAGCTGCTAAACATGGAGCTTCCATATGACCCAGCAATACCACTTCTGGGAATCTACCCACAAGACACAAAAACATTAATCCAGAAGGACATATGCACCCCTATGTTTATTGCAGCATTGTTTACAATAGCTAATATGTGGAAACAACCCAGATGCCCAAAAATAGATGATTGGATCAAGAAGATATGGTACATATGCACAATGGAATACTGTTCAGCAATCAAAAAAGATAAACTCATGCCATTCACAGCAACATGTATGGAGCTAGAAGGGATCATGCTCAGCGAAATAAACCAGAAGGAAAGACAAAAATATCGAATGGTTTCTTTTATAGGAGGACTATAGAGGAACCAAACAGGAGATCAGGAGGAGAAAATAACAACAATAACAACCAAACCAAAACAAAAACTAGCGGGCAACCAGGAATGAGAGACATTCAGCGAGGGAGGGAAGGATAAGTGTTCAAAATGGGGGAGAAAGGAGCACAAGGGACTATGGTGATGGTTCACGGGTGAATTGGTGGTGGGTAACCCACGAGGAATACACAATAATGTAAAAGATATAAAGAAAAAATATATATGTATAAATAATAAAAAATAATATAATTTTGTATCACTTAATAGAGATTCAAATTACCTAGGACTTAAGAAAAAACAGTGTAAAGAGCCCTGTAGCCATTAAAGAAACAAAAATTGTTATTTCACACACACAAAGTCCAGTTCCGTACAGCCACACCAATGAATTCTGTTGAGCATTTAAAGAAGAAATAATACCAATCCGATGCAGAATTTTTCAGGTAACAGAGAAGGGATTATTCCACAATTATTTTATGAGGTCATGCTAACCTATATACTAAAACCAAATGACAGTAATAACAGAAAAAAAATCATAAATACCTCTTATGTATTTAAGTACAAAATTCTTATAAAACTTAGAAAATGAACTACTGCAGTATTATAGTAAAAATGGTAATACACTCAGATCGATATTTGTATATGCTGGAAATGCAAACAAACCCAGAAAACAATATGTTTTACTATATTAATAGAATAAGGGACAAAATCATATGATCATCACAACTGATGTATAAATACATTTGATAAAATACATCATACATCGATGAAAATAACTCTCAACATCCTTTAACTGGAAGCGGATTGTCTTTGATTAAAGACATTGAAGAAAAATCTTTAGAAAATATCATTCTTCAAGGTAACTAAAGATGTTTTCTTCATAGGACTGAGAATACAACAAAGATATCCTCTCTCATCACTTCTATTTGCTATTCTACTTAACATCCTAATTTGTGTGATATGACAATAGAAGAAAGAAAAATTATTTAAAAAAATGGTTTAAAAATAAAGCTAGCACTAGACCTGGATGTCTAAATGGTAAACAATGAACCTCAGTTCCCACCCCACACTGGACTCCAACATTAAGATGGATGTAACTTTGGTATGGACTAAGAGATATTGTATAAGACACTGGAGGCATGAACTATAAAAATATGTAAGTTCAACCTAATCAGAATTAAACCTTTGGTCATCAAAAATGTACCATCAAAAAAATTAATAAAGAGGGCCTCTTTGGTGGCTCAGGCAGACCTCTCCTGCCTCACCCGCTGTTCCCCTCAGCAGTGTATTTCCGTCGATCTGCCTGTTCTGCTCCCCACTCTATCTCTGGTGAACCCTCTCGCTGCCCCACGCCTCTGGCCTGTACCCCAGCTTGTATGCATAAATAAATAAACCTTTAAAAATAAATAAACAAATAAAGATAAAAATGTAAAGCTAAAAACTGGGAAGAAATTGGTGATACACTGGGAATAAATCAACTTTGGAACAAATTGTGAAGATGGATGTTGCCGTCTCACAAGATTCTACAAGATCAGGTGAAAATAACTGACTGTGGAAGGCAGCAAATCAGTGGTTGCTTCTAGGGGCCTGGGCACAGAGAAGAGGCATAAGGGACTCCTGGGGTGACAGAAAAGTGTGTTTTGATATTCACTGTTCAAAACTGAAAGAACTTTATAAAATGTGAACATTTTACTACTATAAGATACAGTTCTATCTACCAGTTAATATAAAAAATAAAATGCTGAAACTGCTATGAGAAGTGTAAGAGATTATTTAATCTTTTCCACTAACAAAAGACTTATGAGCAAAGTTAGAACTATTTTTCTAGTTTCTGTACTTAAATAAATACCATAAACAAAAGTAATGAAAATCTGAGATGAAATATTTGTCATAAACACAGTAGGAATAATTCCTATATAGAATCCTCACAGTCAACAAGAGAAGCAGTAAAACTGGTGTTTCAAAAAAAATGATAAAACATATTTATATAAATGAATCATAAAATATATATTTAATAGAAATATGTATTGGTAAGAAGTTTCTGGAAAGCAATTTGGCATTGTGTAGTCTAAAAAGAATTTATGGCATCTAATCCATGATTCAGATTTTAGTGTTCAATATAAGTTAATAGCCAAGAATATTAAAATAATCCAAAACCATATACAAAAATAAAATAAGTCCTATAAGTCAATATAAAATGAGTGAATTATTCAGCAAATTGAGCTGAAAATTGGGTATTTTGTTACTACTTCATTAATACTAAACAAAAACTGATGGAATTTCAATATTTATCAATTATTAAACAAAATATGGCATAACTAACAGTGGAATATTATGCATTCATTAAAAGTTATATTCTCAGACTGAAAAGCACATGAATAAAGCTTCCACAAGAAAGGATAAAAGGGCCTCCCTGGTGGCACAGCGGTTAAGCACTGCACTGTGAAGCTGTCGGCAGCAGCAGCGATGTGAGTTCGACACCCAGCGGGGGAGATTCCCACATGACGCAGCAGACCTCTCCTGCCTCACCCGCTGCTCCCCTCAGCAGTGTATTTCTGATCTTCCTGTTCTGCTCCCTGCTCTGTCTCTGGTGAACCCTCTTGCCACTCCATGCCTCTGGCCTGTACCCCAGCTTGTATGCATAAATAAATCTTTAAAAAAAAAAAGGATAAAAGGACAGCACAGACACCAATAGGAGAGACAAATACTGTCACCAACGAAGCACCTGTCCCGGATGTAGGACTCAATCAGGAGGAATAGCAAAGGTACAGAACTTCCCCTGGGAAGACAAAGAGAATTGAACTCTGCCCTTGACCCACAATGTTTCAACCCTGCACATGGGAGTCTAACTCTTGGGACACCAACACTGAAGGTTTGTGGGAAACATTATCCAAGAGGACTCATGAATGGTGGGGAACAGAGAACCAGCCCTTAAAGATCCCACATGCGGGCCCACTCCTCTTGGGGCCCACTACACTTACTCCAGTCTGAAAAAGCACCCAAACCATGGGTGAAGGAATCATACTCATTATTCTTACAGTGTCTGCTTTAGGAATCAAATTTCCAGATCAGAAACCCTGGCTCATGCAATTATGGCAATATCATTCAACCTTTCTGAAGCCAGGGACGTTTTAAAACCCTTCCTCCAGTATACCAGAATCAGTGAACAAGCACCGCTGAGAACCTCATCCATCCTAGCAACCTCATAGTCCCAAGCCAAGCAACACTCTGGGCAGCTTGAACCACCACCAACACAGCTGTACATTGTAGCTAGCACAGCTCACTGCTCTGCCTACTCAATGCACCACAGACATGCACCAGTGCTATGCCCACCCACTGCTGGCTGACAGCCCCACCCACCATGCCACCCCAACTGCAAGTGCATGGGTGAAAGTACATGCAAATATTTTGAGCATTTATCTTGGACAGACAAGGGGATTGTGCTCCTGAATGCTCTGGGACAGCACCTACAGAAGGCCAATCCTACAAGACTAGGAAAGGTAAAGGAGTTGCATAATACATAGAAGCAAATACAAATTATCAGGCAAATTGGGGAGACAGGGTAACATGTACCAAAGAAAAGAATAAGAAAAATCTCAGAAAGGGGGGACTTTAAAAATTGGTGTGAGTAAACTAACTGATGAGAAGTTGAATGTATAGTTATAAAAAAAAAAGCTTATCAAACTCAGAAGAACACATAAACCAGAAAATTTAGGAAAGGTTCAAAAAAAGTTGTAGAGTTGAGAATATAAACATAGGACTGAAAAATATAATTGAAGGGTCGACAACAAACTAAATGAAGCAAAGCAGCAGATAAGTCAGCTGAAAGACAAAGCAATATTACTCCCAGACAAGTTTTAAAAGGCAAGATACCTTAAGGGACATCTGGGACATCAAGAGGAATAATACTAGCACTATAGGAGAAGCTACAGAGAGTCAAAAAAAAAATTCAAAAGGCTATAGCTAAACAAATCTAAAGATATCCACAGGAATATTATCATAATTAAAATTATAAAAGTTAAAGATAAAAAAGGGTATTATTTAAAAACAGCTTATCAGGTGTAAGCAGCCCCCTCCCCTTTAAGGCTATCAGTAAAATTTTCAGCAGAAACTTTGCAGGCCAGAAGAGTGTCATGAAGGAATTAAAGTGCTGAAAGGAAAATGCTTCCAACTAAAAATTAGATACACAGCAAAATGATCACTCTGAGCTGATGGACAGATTAAGAACTTTCAGACTAGCAACAGCAGAAACAATTCACTACTAAATTGACATTGCAAAAAAAAAAGTTAAAGTAGCTTCTTTAAACTGAATAGAGATGACATTAACAACAAAAAACAATGCAAAGGAAAAAAATCTCACTGGAAAAGGTAAATGTACAGTAAAAGTAGACCATCAAGTACTAATAAAGCAAGCATAAAGATTAAAGGGCAAAAATAGTAAAATTTACTGAAGCCACAATAATAATTATGGGATCCACATAATATAAAGATGCAAAATGAGACATCAGTATTATTAAATTTGGGAGGATGTGAAAATATAAAGTTTTGGAATGTGTTCAAATTTCAGTAGCTATTAACTCAGAACAGAAATTTTCACAAAAGATGTGTCTGAACCACACAGTAATCAAGAAGCAAAACTTACAGTAAATACACAAAAGAATATGAAAAGGAAACTAGATAGACTGCTAAAGAAAGCCCCAAACCTCAAGGGAAGAGAGAAATAGAAGAGAGAGCAAACAAGAAAAGAGAGCAAACATCAATGAACTAGAAGGCAATAAGTATGTACCTATTGATGAGCACCTTAATGTAATTGGACTAAATCCTCCAGTCAAAAGATAACGAGTAGCTTAATGGATTATAAAACAAGACCCAACAATATGCTCCTTACAAAAGACTCACTGCAGGGGTAAGAACACACAGCCTGAAAATGAAGGGATTGAGTAAAGATTCCCAGAAGGTATTTGTAACTCATGTTCATTGCAGCAGTATCACAATAGCCAAGGTATGGAGACAACCTAAACGAATATCAATGTACAGGTAAAGATGTGGTCTAGATACGCAATGGAATACTGCTGTTTTCTTTAAAAATAGATGAAATCTTTCAATTGCAACATGTATGGATACAAAGTTGTGGGGGTTATGCTAAGTGAAATATGTCAGAGAAAGATAAATGCCATCTGCATTCATATGTGGAAAATAAACAAAGCCTACAAACAAACAAAATACATTAGAAACTCTCAGATTCTGACAACAGAATGGAGGTTCTGGAGGGGAAAGGGGTTGGAAGGTTGGTTAAAGAGCACAGGAGGTCAATTGTATGGTGGTGGATGGAACTAGACTTTTGGCCATGAACATAAGGTGATTATGTACAGGTGTGGAAGTATAGAGTATAAAACTACACAACTGAAATTTATGCAATAAAACAGCCAATGTTAACTCAACTTTTAAAAGACTCAAAAATTATATCCCCAAGGAATATTTAATAATATCTTAAGATTCTTAAACTCTACATTTTAAGTGCAATATAAAGTATCCAACACTTTATATAATTGTGTATGAATGTTTAAGATACATTATTACTTTCACAGAGATTATTGTAATACATAGCAGTTGAATTGATCTTGTTTAAAGACAATTTTCTGTATTTATTGCAATAGTATGATTTACTTGGAAATGGAGAAAAATGTTGTCAACAATCACTTTTTTAAAAAAGAAAGAATGGGAGGGAGGGAGAGAGGAAGACAAAAGAGGGAAGAAAACTACTAAGGGATCAAACAGTACTACTAGGGTGTATTTATTTTACTGAAGTAATATTGTGTTCTAACTTTATATAAGTTTCAGGTGTACCTCACTGTAATCAACATGTGTATATATTAAAGTAATTGATTCAAGAAAGGCAAGGGTTCTAATTCATAGTAGCCATTGAGCAGATGGCACCTGGCAACCGAATTTATTGCTACTGCCACATTATAATAAAATTAATTTTGACAAATTTCGCTACTGTGGTGGAAATGGAGTCACAATTTCCTAAGACTCCCACAAATTTTGACAAGCATAATTCATGCTTTGTTTCATTGCTGTTTTAATTGCATTTACAAGTCTCAGAATGCATCTAAATGTGCAAATATATCTGTTTTCTCAATGTGGCTCCATTTCTAAAGTGCTCAAATTGACAATTGACCACAGTAACATACCAATTTGGAGAATAGAATATAAAGTTCAGAGTGATCTTGAAGGATCTCATTTTTCTGGATAATAGCTTATCCTAGTTCATTTCTTTATTGCTTAATATAACTGTTATAAACTAAGCAGATTGTGTCTAGGGTGGACCCAGGTTCCAGATTGAGATGAATGTTCAGTAATAAATTCTGACACTTTGGTTTCTCAAATACCAGGTTCTTGTGGACTTAATAGTTAACATTAGACCAATGACTTTAGCCCTTTGCTTAAATAATATTTAGTAAACTTTTTGTTAATTTGGTAGTAATGTTAAAATTTCATATTTTGAATTAGTATTTAATGGTTGTTAAACATAGAGTATAAATGGGACATTCTTGATGTCTCAGACACTCACTGCTATTCCACAGATAATGAGGGAAGATTAATTGAAAGATTAATTGAAGTCTTTGAAAATCTCTCATAAAAGAAGAACAGAGAGGAGGAGTTACTTTCCCCTTTCAGGAAGAAAAAATGGGAGAGCTGGATAACTTCTCATAAAATTTGTAATTTTTGCCAGAATGTAATACTGATCAGTCAACGCACCTAGGATGTAGAGCACCAGAATCATGTAGTCATGCCAGTGCTGGTCCCAGATCAGTGTGCAAGAGATAGGGGAAAACCTCAACTGTGTTCCATTGATCCATGTTTATTTTTATGCCAATAACATGCAGTTTTGATATTACCACTTTGTAGTATAGTTGGAAATCAAGGAGTGATGCTTCCTTTTTTGTTCTATTTCTTTTTTTTTTTTTTTTTTTTTTTGTTAGGATTACTTTGGCTGATAAGATTTTTTTGTTGCTCCCTACAAATATTAGTAACTTGTTACATTTCTGTGAAAAATGCTCTCGGGATTTTGACAGGGATTGCATTGAATCTGGAGATTGCTTTAGATAAAATCACCATTTTAACAATGTTAACTTTTGCAGTCCACAGCACTCTTAGATACAGAGGACACATAGATTGGTGGCTGCCAGAGAGAAAGGGGAGTGGGGAGTTGTGAAACAGGTAACAAAGGCCAATTGTGTGATCATAGACAGAAACTTGACTTTCGGTTGTGAACATGGATATAGTGGATCATGGATACAGATGTTGAATTATTATGTCACCTGAACCTTATTATCACCCACCACCCTCCCTTATTTTCTCTTTGACCCTTTCTCCCTTCCTCATCCCTGTTAACCTCAACAACCTCACTTCATTTATTAATATCACTAGTTTTTATAATTATTTTACTTTATTGACTCACCTGCCATGTAAATGTTCAATATTTGTCTGTAATTCTCACCTGCTTTACCTCACATTATTTCCTTCAGCTTCTTCCATTTGTCAATGTTTTCTTTCTTTGTGGCTGAATAGTATGCCATAGTGTGTAAAAGTTCTATGCTGTTCAACATGGATGGAGCTAGAAGGGATCATGCTCAGTGAAATAAGCCAGAAGGAAAAAGAAAAATATCGAATGGTATCACTTACAGGAGGACTATAAGAGAGCCAAATGAGAAATCAGAAGGAGAAAGTAGCACACAAAACATAACAAAAGAAAAAACTAGTAGGCAGCCACAGATAAGAGACATCTTCAGGGAGGGGGAGGAAGAGAGACCAAAATAGAAGAGAAAGAGCACAAGGGACTATGGTGATGGTTCACTGGTGAGTTGTTGGTGGGAAACCTACGGGGATACACAATAATGTAAAGGATATAAATTAAATTAAAAATATGTATATATATAAATTTCTATGCTGTTGTAAACTAAGGTTACCACAATAAAATTCATATTAATAGATTGACACAGGGGCCTCCCTGGTGGCACAGCGGTTAAGCACTGCGCTGTGGAGCTGTTGGCAGTGAGTTCAACGCCCGGGCGGGGAGATTCCCACATGGCGCAGCAGACCTCTCCTGCCTGGCCCACTGCTCCCCTTAGCAGTGTATTTTGGTTGATCTGATCTGCCTGTTCTACTACCCACGCTGTCTCTGGTGAACCCTCTTGCCGCCCCACACCTCTGGCCTGCACTCCAGCTTGTATGCAAAAATAAATAAATCTTTAAAAAAATAGATTGACACAGATATGTATTACTTTTTTCTCATATATTAGTTAATACACAACCTTAATTGTATCAAAATACAATTTCCTCGGCAATGTGTTTTGGTATTGTTTTTTAATTCGAGAAGTGTATGTGTGTGTGTGTGTGTCCATATATGACTACATTTTAATCTTATAAATATTTTAAAATAAACATTTCAAAAGTTGACTTCATACATTCAGCAATCTTCGCAAGACTTCATACTAGTAGAATTTTTATTCATGCTTTGAGATATTGTTATCATTATTTAGACAAGTAATTTCTTTACTAATTCCTTTGGGTACTTGGAAAAATATGTTATTCAGTGTTCTGCAACAGTGTTTAGATGTTGTTGAATATCTTTTAAAAAACCGCTGGAATATATGTGGCTTGATATATTGTAAATTATCTATCCTATACCTCTTTTTTTTCTCTCTCTCCCTTTTTTGTTCCAAAGGTCAGAACATGTCTTTCTTGCCAAATCAGGCTTGTGTCGATTGAGATGGGATTCATTCATTTGAGCAGAGTAGAGAACATTTTTTAATAAAATGTGCTGGAACACATATCACTTTACAAAAGCATTCCTGTGGTTGCTCTAATGCCACTGCTTCCCAAACAATATTTTAAAATGCATTTCACGAATCAACAGTTCTCAAAGTGTGTTCCCCAGAGTAGCAGCATCACCAGCCGGGATCTATGGTGTCATAAATGATAAGGGTGGAGAAACCCAGCAACTGTATTTAAACAAGCCCTTAAGGTAATTTTAATGGCCACAAAGGCCTGAAGATCAGTAACCTAGGCAATAAAAGTCAGATGTACATTCTGGAATTTAAAAAAAATGCCATGTTTAGAGAGTGATTTAGAAATGCATACCTGTTAGATTATTTAACAGTGGAAATGTCTTTCAAAAGTCATGTTAGTGGAGCCAGTTTTAACTGGTCCTGCATGTTAAAATAACCTTTTTGATGAAAACCATGGTAAATTTTGGTTAAACATCATGTTTTACATTACTAAGAGCATACATTAATTTATTCAGAGCAAATGCCAAATGGAATTCAAAGAAGTGTAATCTACCAGGTAACCTAATGTGCCACCCTCATCTTTACCTGCCTAGTCTTCTGCTGGATTAAATTAGTCTGCTTTTTAATTGAATCTCAGATCCTTGGAAATTAGCCCTGAAGGGAAGATGGAGTTTGAATATTTAAAATTTGAAAATAAAATTTCTTAGGATGATTCCTTTCATATGATGTAGGAAATAGCATCGAAAAGAAGATCAGAGCTTTCTAAATCATAGGAAGAGGGGATTAACTTGTGTTGCTAGGCAACAAAGTGGGAAACTGGGAAACAGAGGCTGGTGATGGAGAATGGACACAAGAGGCACATTTCACCTGCTTTTATTGCCTGGAGCGGCCCTAGAAAGGCAACTTATCCAATCCTTCTGGGCAACTTATCCAATCACTTTGATTTGTTTGTAAAAATGCCTCGATTAATTTGATTTCTAGAGCTCCCTATCATGTGAATCTTATTAAATTTGCTGGTTCATGATTTTCCAGCTTTCTCCCATGTCCATTGTGATGATTGTACTCTTGCTGTTTATCGTTGCTAGGTTTTATCTGCTAACATTTGAGCACAAAAACATTTTCGTGGAAATGGAATGGTCCTTCTGGGTGCCGTGCAATACTCAGTAGGTTTTACGTAATTTATGTTGAATGCACAATCTAGTTGAAGGACACTCAATATCACGATTGTTTTTCACATATTTTTCACCCAAATAACAAACTATGGGTGTGAATTTCAAGGGTCAGTGCAGTCTAAAGCAACAGTAAAATTGGTTATGAAATTTATTTATTTCAACATTTTTGGAGGAAGTGCTTGCACTTTCTTGGCATTTTGATAATCATCATTTGGTTGTTATCCCCAGACACCAGAATTGATGGGAAAAAAAAATTTAGAGGGAAGTTGTACTTTCTAATTTTACAGTAATATTTTCCCTATGCACAACACATGCCTCTAGAACTTCATCAGAAGGGTCTTGACCAAAGCAAGGAAGATTGTTGTTCAGACATTATCTATATTCCCGAGTCACTCTGCTGGGTTGAAGTTTCATTTAGACTCTTATGTGAGATCATGCCCTTTCGATTTGCTACTTGTAATCCCATTGGAGTGGCAATTGTGGTGGGAATGCGAGTGATGTATTTAATGCTAAATGTTGATATTTGGTTGTACCCAAGAATTTTAAGATTTATGGAATATGTATGTACATGGATAAGTAGAACAGTAAGTAGGCAGGCAGGTAGGTATAGAGACAAGTTTTATTACGGATAATTAATGGATCAGTGTTCTTGCACTTTTCAACTGGAGAATTTATCTCATTGAGTTATTTCTTTAGGAAATGAATTGGAAATTCATATACATGTTATTATAGTTGGTGAGTCATAATCTAAGTAACAAATTGAATCTTTAGATTATTTTTGATCCGAAAATATCTAGACACTTGCTTATAAGTATTAGCCACAGGGTTCCTTGTTTTCAAGCAGCTGTGCTTAAGTTAAATTTAACCCTTCGGAATCTGAATATTGGTTTTTGACATCAGCAAATCTTTATTTTGCAAAATACCTGCCACAGGAGACATTCTTTTCATTATACAGACAACCCCTCAGTACCTGCAAAAATGGATTGTTTAAGATCACGGCATTTTGATGAATGATGGCATGTCCCTAAACACATCAATCCTTTCCAGCTGCCACTGCACCCTAGGCCTCTCAAAATAATTAATTCAACAACACTGCCTTAAAGCACTATGCACAATTAAATTCAAACTCACAAAGATCTGCTAGGTAATTCTTAAATGTTTTGTTATCATGACTCATTTTTTGGGTAATTCCTCAATTCTTGCACCCACATTCATCATGGAATATGATGAATTTTCATTTGTACATTTAACTGATTTGTATTTAGCATTTGTTTTAAACCAAGAATATGGTGCTAGGAATTAGGTGTATTTTATAGAACACTTTATAGTGCATACTAATTTATTGACTTATTGGAATTTATGAAATAATCTTCTCTTTCAATTTAAAGTATATCTAATGTATTTAAATGGGGATTAGGGACTACAAAATTCTGTGGTAGCCTTTGAGATCCACAGAAAGTCCTAAAGTAAGGTTTGGAATCACTGCCTAATAATCAGATTTTCAACTATAGAATATCCAGGAGTGCAAGCAGTTATGTATTTTCATTTGTGCTCACCAAAACCGTGTCTTAAATTCTGCAGCAGATAGTAATGAAATCTGTAGTTATCATATGCGACGTTTGATCAGGAGTTCAATGTGTTTTGAGAGTCACTCTGAGTTTCTGCCAGAAAGGTGAAATGGAGTAAGTTCTGGCTTAAATTAGACATTCCCCACAGGCATTGTATATGATATCCACTTAGACTGTGTAACGAAGCAGAGAATGCCATTTGGGTAGCGACACCACTTGACTTTTTACACTTGTGGTTCCATTGTACAACTTAACCCTTTGATCCTCACCACAGAGAATGCCTGCAACAAGAATTTGTAAAACAGGTGTTATAGAAAGAGTGAGCGAGTGAATGAACAATTAAGTACACTTGGACTTTATTTCTTATAAGCCAAATGGGAGAAGGTAGTGTTTTTCAGTGCATTTGACATCACCAAGGAACATGGTAACCCTTTCGGAAGCCTGTCAGTGTACAGATTTATACAAGGGTGCCGTCAAGTTCACCTCTTTTCACTTAACTTTCTCCATCCTTGTTCTTGCAGAACGATTCAATGTTTATCTTATGCCTACACCAAATCTGGATATTTACGGCGAATGCACAATGCAGATCACTCATGAGAACATCTATCTCTGGGATATCCACAATGCCAAGGTCAAACTGGTGATGTGGCCTCTCAGCTCGCTGAGGAGATACGGGCGGGACTCCACGTGGTTCACATTTGAGTCAGGCAGGTAAGCACCGATGCAGTGGCCCTTGAAAATGGACCGGTCCATCCATGGCAGGTTGACTAGCGTTTGCAAAAAGTAGCAGTCACCAAATACAGAGCTCCTCCAGTTTCGTTTTGTCCATATGAATAAGATGAGATTCATTCTTTGGCAGAAAGAATAACTCAAATCATTTCAAAATAATTTCAGTCTCTAGCATCAAACTCGTTTCCTATCTGTTTAAATTATGCACTATGTTTTGCCATAATATTGCAACATATTTTTGGTATATCCTCATGGCATCAGATTCCCATAGAATGCAGTTTGTCCTTGTTGGCATTCTTGTGTGTGTTTTTTTAAAGATTTATTTATTTATGCATACAAGAGCTGGGGTGTAGGCCAAAGGTGTGGGGGGCTGAGAGAATTCATCAGAGACAGAGTGGGGAGCAGAACAGGCAGATCAACTGAAATCCACTGCTGAGGGGAGCAGCGGGGAGACAGGAGAGGTCTGCTGCGCCCTGTGGGTCAGCTCCCTGGCTGGGGATCGAACTCATGCTGCAGTAGCTGCTGATAGCTTCATAGTGCTGAGACTTAACCCCTTGAGCCACCAGGGAGCCCCCCCACTTCTTCTTGTGAGCTTTTAATAAACCATTTCAAAAGGAGTTCTATGGGAAACATTTAACCATTACTTTCTAGGTCTGAGGTAAGTTAATGCAATATTCCTTTATCCAGATGCTTATGTTAATAATACTAGTGAAGTATAAATATTAATTCAGGATAACTGAAGAAATATTGGTAAATCCATAAGTTATGAAATGTGTGACTCAGGTTTTAAGCTTCTTGTGTCAAGACTAATGTATCAGTTTCCGGATTGCAGCCTAAAGTTGGTACCCATAAATGTCTGCAAGGAGCATTTGCTTCACAATCATTCTCCGAGACACTGGCTCAGACATGTGCCTGCGCGAGTAACATCAGTATCTTTGCGCTGTGAGTCCTTTGTGATATTGACATGCATCCAAGATCAGACTTAGGTTTGGGAAGCTGTGTAAATGATGTTTGATGGATCAGTCTTCATGCTCGGGAGATGATTTATCACATCCTGAAAACGAATCTGTGGTGTTGTCAAGTAATTACAGTTTGGTTGCACTGGATAGAGCCATTATAATTTCCAAACTTTCTTCCTTCTTATAAAAACGGTTAAATTCTCTTCCAAGGTCAGATTCTAATAATATCCATGTGGACTAGGCCACATGTCTTTTAAAATTTTAAGGAGAGAAAAAGGCTAAGCTGAAGTCATTTTACAAGGTTGGAGCCCTTTAGCTAACTAAGGTGACATGAAAGTCTCCGCTACTATGATTTCTCAAAGAGCCTCCAGTGCTATATTTGCTTAGTGCCGGTGAGCTCATGCCCCTATTTCTGTCTGCCTAGATATTGACAGTGTAATAGTAATCACATTCTAGCCACCGTTTGGAAATAAAAATTCTAAAAACTCTAAGTTATATGCACTATTTTAAAATTGCATGGCTGAGAAGGAAATTGAGGTGAGAGATTCACTCACCTAAAATTTCTGATGCTTTTTTTCTTATTGGCCTTAAAATTGAGTGTGTGTCTTTTTTAAAAGGGGCATGGTTACTTCATCATCACTTAGCAACACTTCCTCCTGGATTCCCTCTCCTGATCTTTCTCCTGAGTACTTCTGGTTTCCTTGTTTTTGTGTTTTTTGGTTTTTTTTACGAAGAGCAATTTAGCTACCTTGTCTCCTGGTTTTAGTAGGTGCTAAACAAGTTGTATTTTTTTTCTTACATAGTGGTTATCACTCCACTTATTCCTGTCCACACTAGTTTTTGTCAATTTCTTTTTCCTTTATTTAAAGTCCTTCAGGACAATGCGCTGACTCACTACAGGCTTATAAATTGATATTCTCAATCTAAACATCAAAGTACTTGTGTGAAACTTGGTTTATCTGATGGTCAATAAAAATTGATCTTCTGTGATCTTGATGTCTTTTACTAATTTTCAGATAGATGAAAAATGTAAACCTAGGTCATTTGGCTCTCTGGCCTTCAGTTTTCTTCTTTATCTTAGGACGTCTGTTTTGCATAACCCAAGTACATGTTGCACTTTCTACATTTTCTTTGTAAACCCCCCAGATTGAGAATATTAAAAACATCTTATATTGTATGATTTTAAAAAATTAAGGCAAATTTTTGGGGAGCAATTGGAAAGCAAAGCTTAAAATCACCCATATTAGCTCTATATTCAAATAACTGTTTTAATATATATTTTCAAATTTATGTAAATAACAATATCTTGTCTTTTCCTATGATATTATATCAGGAAATAACCTTTGAGCTTTTTAAAACCAGTGTCCTAAAAGCTGCGTGGTATCTGATCATTAATTGAACTTCAAAATCTTTTCAAAATGAACTCGTATACTTGAAGCCACAAAAACCATCTGCTGAAAGACATACAACCTTCTGACTATTTTCCTGCCAGAGTCCATCTTTAAAGACTCACTGTGTCAAAGGATGTGAATGTTTTCAAGGTTTTTCGCAATGTAGCAAATTGCTGTCAGGCAAAGCATGATCAGCTCATACAGCCTCTGACTGCGAGCTCCTCCTGACCCCAGCACACAGCATTAAAATAATGATTTTAAATGTCTCTGTTTTGGAAGAGGACTTGACTATCTGGTTATGCTTTCCCTTTCTCTTTCATTTGTTTATTTTCATGATTAGAGGTTGTCCTTATATAAGCTGCTCCTTTGTAATTGGATTTTTTTTTCCTTCTCTGAATTGTGAGTGTCCTTTGCCTTTCATAATTGGAATAATTGACCATTACTTTGTGCATCCGTTTTATAATTTCATTTGAGCTCCCTCTTGTTTAAGGGAACCAAGGGCAGAAGGTGGCCCTGCTTGATGCACAGAGATAAGGGCAGGAACTTCAGTCCTGGGTCAGGGTGAGTTGGGCCAGGGGTGACAAGACAAGGGACAGTTAAAAAATGAAATTAGCAGAAGAGGCCTAGCCAGTTGTCGTAGGAAACCCTCAGCCAAAGAAAGACCTTCATATTCTGCTTTCCTTTTATTAGCTTTTTGCACAAGGCAATTTTAATTCAGGTATTAATATTACTGGATATTCTGGAAAGCAGTAAAATTGTATATATCAGAGTACTCTTTGTTCCACTGGCAGGTTTTTGTTTTAATGTATTGTTAAATTCTACCGTCCCACTAAAATAGCAAAACGAACAATAGAAGTGGTTCTAGACCATTGTTTCTGGAGAAGCACACCTCATACATCCTCTTAATCATGGTCGTGTTCCGTTAAGTATCAGGGAGCACGTGTGGAGAGTGAAGGCAGGAGAACAAGGACCAGAAGCTTCCAGGGGAATTGACTCAGAGGACCCTGCGATGGGGAGATGAACCCATCGCCTCATATCAGTTCTGGGCAATTGTTCTTTCACCAATAGCAATTGCACATTTGTATTTTAGGAGAAAAAAAATGCCAACTAATTTCCCGTGCAAGCTTATTTTCCCAAAAAATCAAAAAAGCTGTCCAGACCTATAGAGAATAGTCAGAGGATTCATGATTATATGCCATTTTATACTGTGAAAAACAAAACTACATTTTTAACTGCTGATGTGGTATTTTGTTTCATGGAACCTCATAAATATTTTAAGCATAAATCAGGATGAGTTCAGATGCCTACAGAACAGAATTCAAGGGAGCCCCAAATTCTTTTTTATAAAATTATTCAAAACATAACCTCCCTATCCAGCACAATATTTAATATCACACAGTTGGCATTTAAAGTATATGTTTTACTAACTTTGATAACACTGTATCAGCTTGAAAGCCTGGGGAAATCAGGTTATATATTCTTAATAATTGAAAAATGTAAAACAATATTTAAATATTGAAATACAGTTCTACTGGGGAGGGGGCCAGTGAGAACAATGCTAAGTGTGCTCAAGGATGCTGAGATGTCACCCCAAACTTTTTTGTTTAGAAATGCAAAGAGAAATCTTTCCTTCCCTAACTCATACTCAGCGAGTTAAAAGGAAAGTTAACCAAGAGAGCGCTTAAAAGTGATACCAAAGCAAGATCCCAAAATAATAACTGTAATTATAGAAATACATATATTTATATGATAAATATAACTGTCAAAGTTAAAAACTTGACCCTGCAAAAGACCCTTTTGAGGAAATGAAAAGACAAGATAGAGCTTTGGAAAAGATATTTGAAAGTCACATATTTGACAAAACACTTGTTATGCAAAGAATGTCAAAATTTTTGCAAAAAGAAAAATTATATAATCCTGTTTAAAAAAATAGAAGATTCACCCAGGCACTTCACCAGAGAAGATATACAGTTGACCAATAATGGCTTTTAAGAAAATGCCAAACTGAATTAGTCATTAAAGAAATGCAAATTAAAATCACACTGACTAAAATGAAAATGAAAAATCTGACAAAATCAAGTGCTGACAAGGACAGCAAATGGAACACTCTCAATAATGTCGGTGGCAATGCAAGCTGGTGGAGTCACTTTAGAAAACAATTTTGGCCTTTTTAAAAGTAAACTCTAAAATACACCCAAAATATCACCCAATAATCCCTCTTCTCTGAATTTCCTCAAGAAAAATTAAAATAGATGTCCATGCAAAGTCTGCCGATGAGTGTTTATAATCATTATATCACTGTTCAAACCTGGACCAATCAGATGCCTTTTAATGAGCAGATAAACTTTTAATGAGCGGTAAATCCATAAAGAGAGTGGGACGTGGTGCTCTGTTATTAAAAGGAGCAAATGACTGATACTATAACAACAGGTGGATGGCTCTCAAATGCATTATTCTATGTAAAGGAGCTAGATCCAAAAGACAACTTACTTCATGGTTCCCTTTGTATAAAATTCTGGAAAAGCAAAGCTACAGGGGTCAGCAATAGACAGCAGACTGCTAGAGGGCAGGGCGTGGAGAGGTAATAACTACAAAGCAACAACTCCAGCGATTTAGGGGACTGATTTATCTTGATTGTGGAGGTGAAACAGCTTGCAGCTATCTTTTTCCAGCATCAACAGAAGAGCAAAAATATATTTTTCAGGTTGTATAGCAAATTGAAACTATGTCAAAGTAGTGACTGCAAAGCTACAACAGGAAGAGTTGGATGGGTTTTCCTTGTGTGTGGAAGATAAGTAAGTAAAGAAAACAAACAAATCACGACAAAAATAACTGTTAGACTCTGTGAAAAATATGATACTTACCAGAGCAGAGGGGAAGGGAACGTGTAGAGTGGGGAATATAGGAAGTCAGTCTGTTGGTAAGAAGAGCACTAGAATATGGGTAGAAGGCAGGTGAGGTTTACATACATAGAGATGAAGATGCAGCCCTTAAGTTTGTATGGTATTGAAAATCAATGGCGAGTCAATAAAACTATTAAAAAATAAAAATACTTTGGTGCAAGTAGAAAAAAAAATTTCAATTAAAAAAATATGTTTCTCTCTATCGCTTTGGTGGAGAGGATTTCTGGATTGGACAATTTTGTTTTCTGTATTTCTCAACATCTAGGGGAAAATTTGGAAAACAAAATATTAATAATACTTGTTGGTTTGCAAGATACTTCCAAAAGGGAACTCAGGAGGAAAAAAAAATGAGAATTCGCAACAAAAAAGAAAGGGACTTGAACAATTCAAAACATTGCAAAATGGGAAAAGATAATTATGTCGAGTCACCAAAGAATAGGAAATAAAATTAAGAAAATCTTTAGGTGACAAAAGCAGGTTAAAGCAGCCTCCAGAAAAAGAGCAGATTAAGTGTGTTTCCCCTCCTTTTTGTAAAACCTCTCAGTTGGCTAAGGTGGGTCTGGCTAAGAAGTCCCTGAAGGGTATGGCGTCCAATGAAATCTTTTAATTAGATAAAAATGGCTCAGGATACAGAATTAATTAAATGGTGCTTCTACAGAGTTTGTTAAAATCGAGGTAGCATTTTTAAATCAAAAGAGTTTTGAGAAGGAAGAAATATTACAGCAAATCTGAAAAGCGTGTCTTGAAAAGCTCTCCAGAAGTGGAGGGTATCATCTCTGGTCCTGGAGATCCTCTAGAATTAACATAAGTGCAACATACAGGGAAATGAACCTAAACTGAAATTATTATGATTTTTTAAGACTTGATAATAACCAGATCTGTCACATAAAGTTGCAGGAGTGGGGTGAGGAATGTGCAAAGCCTCAAAGGCAATAATTTGCTAATGGACTCTTGAATGGATTGATTTTTGGTTTGTTTCCCTCATGGAAGAATTGTGTGTTTCAGAAGAAGGGAGAAAAGGGATCTTTGCTGAAGGGAAGGGATGGTTCTGGCAGAGACAGTCATGCTTCCCAGGTGGTGTTCTTCTTCCCCTGTATTTCTCAGTGCTCTTACAGTTATCTGGGACCAGGGGAAACTGTTCTGGCCCGTGGGGGCTAACGGAGGTAGCCTGCATTGCCCTAGTGTTTGGTCAGCAGGACCAGCCCTGACAAATGCCATAGCAGAAATTTATGTCTCATCATTCTAGAGACTGAGTTCAGGATCAAGCTGCTGATTTGGTTCCTGGTGAGGGCACTCTTCCTTCTGTGTCCTCATGGGGTGGAAAGGAAAGGAGGGGGAGCAAGTTCTCTTAGAGGGCGTGAATCTTATTAGATCCGGGCCCCATCCTTATGACATCATTGAGCCTTAATTTCCTCCATCAAGGCCGTCTCTAAGGGCAGTCACTCTAGGGACTGGAATCTCAGAGTGTGTGTGTTGAGGGGACCCAGTTTAGTCCAGAGTAGGGGTCCTAGAGGCTTTTCCAACCCTCCTTACCTACTGTGGCCTCTGTAGGGTCCCATGTTGAGATAATCGAGCTACACCCTGGCTCCAGCTTAGGTTTCTGAATCCACTTGCCCTGGCGTTTTGCCCAGACCTACATCAGACATAGCTTGAGGGAGAAATAAAGCTTTGTTGTGGTAAGCTGGAGAGATTTGTGGTTAATGTTATTATATTTAAGTTCCACAGCATAACTTAACCTGTATTCCTAATAGATAACCCTCCTGTGATGGCAATACCCACTCACTAAATCTCTTTCATTACAGTTCCTTGCTATACTGTAATCAGTGGTCCATTTGTCTCTCCAAATATCCTATGAGCTCATTAAAGACAGGGATTAGGTTTTCACCATCTCTATTTCTATTTCTCTGGTTCTTGTCACAGCATTTGACAAATGACTGAAAGCATCCCTCCAAATAAGTAGGAATTTTGATGTCACAAAAAGATTTAAACCAGAAGGTTCCATTGAGTTTTAGTTACATGGTAGAGGACTAGAAAAGTCCTCATCCTTGGAAAATTTGCGCTAGGGTTATCTATTATGTTTAAAAATCATGTATCTATACAAACTCTTCCTTTAATTCCAAAGAAGTAATGTTAAGACAAAGCCTTTTTTTTTTCCCTGTGTCTAATTTGGTAAATCTCTTGCTACTATAATACTAGGTCTAATTTCCCCCCCTAGGATAAAACATTCATTAAAAGACTTAGGAAACAGTTTTTATCAAGAAACGCAGGCTCTGATCTTAATTTTTGCTCCATTAACTTTAAAGTTCAATACATTTTTATTGAACCCACACATCCTTCAGTGTGAATTGCCTTTCATTAATTGGTCTGCCAGGATCCCAGGGACAGTTTCCGCCTTCCTTTTAGGTTTTTTACTATCCTTCAGAAAGTTTCTAAACTTCAGTAATAGTCATTAAGTCAAGGATGATCACTGGAATCAGGGGATGTGAGTCAGTAGAGAGAGAGGAGATGTTCCGGAAGGTTCTCTTCCCTGGAAGGGGAAGGGGGACTGGACCTCAGGATTCCCCTTGAAGCACTCATTTATCAGTGATTGATTGATTGGTGCATCGACAAGGCGCATATATGGTCACATCTCTGGAGCCGCATGTTCACTGCTGTTGTGACATCTTCTGTTGAAAGGCAGCCCCAGGCAGTGGCCTGTGGGCAGGTAGGGGGAGGAATGGCATCACTATGGGCTGCCTGCACCCGCCAGGTCTTCGATGCCCACGCTCTCCTCTCTCCTGTGAGGCCAGGCTCACTGCCGCTGCTCCATCACTTGGGTTTCATTTCAGTTGAGTTGCGACTCCTCCATATTTTGATCAAAAAACCTTTTAAAATAAATCGGAAAAGAAACATGAGCTGACAGACATGTTGGCTGGTTTTGGACAGCTGGCTGCTTTCTGAAAAATAACCATGAACACTTTTGTAAATAAAGTACACACCAGCAGGCATGGAACGAGGGTGGTGGTTTTGGAGAAAACCGTGGGGTCAGCCACGGCAAACTCACCACTCACACCCTGGAGGCAAGTGAGATGATATTTTGTGAGAAGAAAAAAAAAAGAAAAAGAAAGGGCATCAGTGCCCTGGGCTGACTCAGAAGAAGCATTTTACGTCATCAAATTACCTGCAAGTTGCATGTCCGTTCTTGCCACTCTGCCTTGCTTTGCAGCCTGTGGTCCTCGCAGACTCCCTCCAGTTTTGGCAAATGGCTGCATTTCATCTTTGCTTGTGGCTGAAGCATTTCCCCTGCGGGGAGCGACACCTCTTGGTGCCCCTGGTGGCTTGCCTCACCCACCCTGAGTATGCTGCTGCTGTGAGCACTGGGGAGCACGGAGATTTTGTGTGGATGGTTTCGTGTTCCTGGACTCGGTGCTGAGAGTGGGGTGGCTGCATCCTTGTTTGTTGTTTTTTTTTTTTAAGGATTATTTATTTATTTTTTACTCTTTTCTTTTTTTTATTGTTATTTATGTCTTTTACATTTTGTATTCCCCTTGGGCAGCCCACCACCAATTCACCCGTGATCCATCTTATTTATTTACACATACAAACTGGGGTACAGACCAGAGGTGTGGGGCGGCGAGAGGGTTCACCAGAGACAGAGCGGGGAGCAGAACAGGCAGATCAGAAATACACTGCTGAGGGGAGCAGCGGGCGAGGCAGGAGAGGTCTGCCGCACCATGTGGGATTCTCCCTGGCCGGGTGTGGAACTCGCATCGCGCTGCGGCAGCTCCATAGCGCAGCACTCAGCCACCAGGGAGGCTCTCCTTGTTTGATTTTTAAGGTGGAGCCGGTCGCTCCCCACAGGGCTGGCACGTCTGCGTCCCTGCAGGCCTGCTGTGGCATCCCAGCGGGGCTGCCCCCACCCGCCGGGCAGCAAGTGGTGCCTCCGCTCAGGGTTGGCCTCTCCCGACACCTGCTCTGCTGCCGCCCTGCCCCCCTCAGGAGCAGCTCAGTGCCCAGTGGCGCTTCTTCCTCTAGTGTGCTCTCTCTGGTCTGTTCTCAGGTCCCCAGAACATCTGCCCTGCCCCCAACACGCACCCGGGCTCCAGTCGTTTTCCGTTTTGCTGACCTTGTGGCTTTCATACCGTCTGGTGTCATCTTGTGTCCCTGGGACTGTCCTCCCATCTCTCTCTCTGCCCCGGACACACACCCCCTTCCTCAGATTGTGCTCCCCATAGGTGCTCCCTGGCTAACGTGCTCACCCTCTCCTACCAACACCCAGTAACCACGGGACCCCCACCCTGAGCCAGCCCCTGAGGAGGATCCCCAGAACCAGGCCTCGTGTCTGTTGTCACAGGCTGTGAGACGTGGGAGGGGCATGGGAGTGGGGGACAGGAAGTGGGCCCCAGGCTCTGCAGGAAGGTGGCAGAGTCCTGGGGCAGGCCCGCCATGTGGCTCCACTTCAGAGCCCCCTTATTGCCCAAGTTCAGCAGGAAAAAATATTAGTAAGTCTCTTAGTCATTCTATTTCTACTCTAGTGAGACAGCAAAAGTAATACCTACTATTGTGGCACTTTAAGAGGCAGAGAAGTGAGAACAAACCTCAGATATTATTTTCGCTGTCAGATATCTTCTTAATAGCAAAGGGGGCTCCTCCATTCAGCATCACGTTACAGCAGAATCTGAAAATGAAGCAGCGTGATGATCAGTCATGGGAAAAGTTAGCCAAGATAAGGAAATTGTTTTATTTTTTATTTCATTTTTGTCTAAGGTGTTTGTGACTTAATAACAAACATTCCCATCTCTGGATATATTCAAAGGCTATCCCGGTTTCCTTCAGTGAGGAGAACTTGGCAGAATTGAAACATTTACAGAGATCTAGTGAACTACAGTTTCAGGACCTTTCTCAATAAGAGAGAACCCTGAAACTACTCCATTGTGATCACCATCTTCGTTAGTTTGTTCAGGCAAATTTTGTCTGTTCTTCTTAAAGTAAAAAGGCCTCCAAAATTGTACAAACTTTGGGCACCACAAAAACCTAGCTCTGTGCCTACTCACTCTTGTGTCTATTGAATGATTCCACCAGAATATGTGCTGGATTTCTTCACTCCCTCTCTCCCAAATGGGAATCAATGTATCTCACTTCCAAGATGGTAGCCTGGATCCATGTTGTGGCTTCTCCCCATGAGACCCCTGCCTGGATCCACAGGAATGTAACCCCTGATCAATGACCCTAAACTTCATCAGGACTTCAAGCAAAGCAATAAAAAAGGTTACCGACTCAGCAATGCATCAAGCATGGAGGAAGGAGTTAAAACACCTTGTCTGTGGTCCACACTCATGACCCTCGCAGAGGAGAGAAAGCAAGCAGGTGATCCAGTCTAGTCTTGCCCATGTGCTGAGGATGCCTGGTGAATGGACTGATGATATTTGCTGTTAGCTGTTCCCTGTCTGTGGAAGGCTCTTTGGAGGGTGTTCCTAATTTGGGCTTGCCTCTGGCAAAGAAATCTACAACCTAAGGACTTATGATGGAGAACTTCCTGGAGAATGCCACTTAAACTAAATATGTGGCTCTAAAATAAAGATCTTTCCTAACTCAAAGCTCCCTGGTGGATGAGCTTGTTATGCTGTTCACTCAGCAACATCAGGGTCTGACAGTGCATCAGTGGCAAAAGGAAAGTTCTAAGAGCTTCCGGGCCAGCCCGACCTCTTCACACCTTATTTTTGTGATTGTGAAAAAATGTGATACTCAGTAAAATCTCATGACAGTCCAGCCCTTGATTGGCTTGCCTTGATAGGGTATAGGAAAAATAAATTTAGAACAGAAATTATGGCTCATTGATGTTCCTTACAAATGAGCAACACCTACATATAAATGTTTTTAGCAATATCTCCAAGTCAGATAAAGAAATAATAAATAAAATAGATGTTTCAAATATTTATTCATGCCACTATATGGCCTTAGTGGAATAAAGAGCTGAGAAGATTTTGCAGGGCAGTTCATCTCGATCATTAAATATTTAGCAACATTTTTATATGATAAATATTTCATGTATGCAGTGACATTCTCCAAAATGTGATGAGTGTATTTGTCAATATATAAAGAACGTAGGTGAGTTTAAATTATGCTTTCATTGACTTGCAGAATTGCTCCAAGAATACCTGGACCCAGAAGGGTCTGGTGTGAATGATGTATGTGCATAAATCAAATCATGCCACAGAAACTCATCTTGTGTATGTTATATTTGTTGTAATAAATACAATTTGGAAACCCACCTGTAGGAAAAAGCACTAGAATGAAAAATCTTTCTATGGGAACGACTCTGACAAAAGAGATGTTGCATTCCTGGAGTTGGGTCGCGTAATGGAGTGGTGTAGGCTAGACTGTTCCTTTGCAGGCCATCCTGTCTGGGGTAAAATCTCCTAATGTGAGATATTTAACTCCTTTTTTTTTTTTTTAGATTTTATTTATTCATGCATGCAAGTTGGGGTACAGACCAGAGGCGTGGGATAGCGAGAGGGTTCACCAGAGACAGAGTGGGGAGCAGAACAGGCAGATTGATGGAAATACACTGCTGGGGGGAGCAGCAGGGGAGGCAGGAGAGGTCTGCCGCGCCATGTGGGAATCTCCCCGGCCTAGGGCGTTGAAATCGTGCCGCAGCTGCCGCCAGCTCCACAGCGCTGCACTTAACCCGTTGTGCCACCAGGGAGGTCTATTTAACTCCTTTGAGCATCCGTTTCCTCCTCTGAAAACTGAAGATTCATTTCCCATGGGCCTGGGAGCTGTCTGCAGAATGAAGGGAGATGAGGCCCAGGTGACATAGCAGTCACTGTGCCTGCACACAGAGACACATAATGGGGAGCAGGGTGGTTCCTTCATCACATCTATGATGGATCCTGGATCCACTGACATGTGTGCATGTACATGTGTGCATGTACATGTGTGCATGTGTGTGCTATCCATGCATGTTTCAGTGTTAAAGCAATCCCTGAACTTAATTTTCCGTAGAGAATTAGAAATCGGGTCCCAGAATGTGCGCACACACACACGCTAAACAAAATAGCAGAAGCTCTGACAACTTTTCCAACTGCGGGCGTTCCTGCCTCCTGCACCCTGTCAGTCAAGCACATTGTTAACCACCCGCGTGATGAGAAATGGGAAACTCTGCTTTTGACATTTGGCTGTGCAGATGAAATGAATTCTTCCAGCCTTACCATCTTGGAAATGAAGGGCTCTCTCTCTCAAGTCACATTTGAATGACTCATGCTCCATTGCTCTGTAAAGGGATTGCATTTGCAACAAGTCACATCAGACCTGAATTGGTCTTGGAGGCATTGCCAGTCCCCCCTGACTTCCTGTTTGCTTTCCATTACACTCGGAATCCACTCTGCTGTGAGCCGAGACTGCTGAGGCGCCTGTGTTTGCCTTCGCTGTATTACCGTTAAGCCGGTTGGCAGGAACTGGTTTATTCAGCAGAGAGCTAGAAAGCAAAACTATTAGTAATTCCACTGGAATGATAAGTAATTTAGTTATAAGTATAAAGTTGGATCAAAAAGAACAAGACAAAAAGAAGCAATGCTTTAGTTGCATTGTTATAACAACTCAGCTCCAGTTCTGTGCAAATGCTGTCCTTTCTAGGGTCTCTGGCGTGTTTAGCAGGCTAGGAGCGCATTTCTGCCTCCTGGGGAGGTCCCAAGGCCACACAGAACCCTCTCAGGGAACTCTGCCCCCTTGAGATCACATGTGATCACTGAGGGAATTAGTTATTCTAAGCAAGCTGAGTGCACATTTTTCTCTAATCCACCGTGAGAAAATCTGAAAAATGTAGCTGAGAGGGGCACTATGTGATGGGAACAATTTAATATTCAATCACCTTTAATTATAGTTGACAAACTACAAAATGTCTTTCCAAGAAGCTCTCCTGTGGGTACTCCCATAGGCTTTTCCCTGTAGAAATGGTGAAAAACTCAACCTCAGGTAGCTTGACTTTTATTTTGTTCTGTGCATTAATTTGTTCAGGGTTTTCCGCTTCTCACTATTCTTTGACTATCCTTATCTACTAAAAAAGCCCCCCCCCCCATTGTTTTAGGACCCTTTGTGCCATTTTCTTAATCACTTAATGATTTTTTTAATTTTTATTTATTTTTTAAATTTAATTTATAGCCTTTACATTACTGTGCATTCCCGGATGATTCCCCACCACCAGTTCACCCGTGAACCATCACCACAGTCCCTTGTGCTCTTTTCTCCTCTATTATGGTCTCTTAGACTGTGCTTTTAGCTACTCAAAGTTGCTTTAAATCTGGAAAAAAAAATATTAAAAAATGTCTTCCTCTGATTATGTGTTAACTCCAGCTGTAGAATGGAGCTTTGAACGCTCCGTCTTACGCTAAGGATCATTTGAGAATTATTTCAAATTTCCGAATGTGTGCCAAGTGAGCAAATGCGTCCACCCTTCCCCAGCCCCTGGGGGCCCTTGATCCATTATTATCTTGATAGGTTCGCTTTTCTTTTTCCAGAATGTCATTTAAATACACGCCTGACTGTTTTCACTTAGCATAATGCTTATAGATTCTTCCATGGTCTTCATGTCTGGGAGTTGATTCCTTTTTATTGTGGTCTGAATATACTACACCTTCTCCATTCATTCACCATTTGAGAATTTTAAACACATCTTAGTTTCTTGCTTCATATCAATTCGTGAGTTCTTTTTAAGGAAAATGTTTTTCCCTTAAAATTCTTAAAGGAAATTTTCTCACTCATTGTCACAGGCAGAGAGATTGACTCATTTGATTCCATGCTTTTCTTGAATCCAATGATGTATTTCTGAATTTTAATCTCTATACACTGTCATATCCCATTTTGTAATAAACGGATACGTAAAAATATCCATTGAGCTCCATTTGATGATAATGTCTCTGTGAGTAAAACAAAGGCTATGAAAAACAAAAACTGTTTTATGAAAGTGATTCAAAAAACCTCAGGAATATACTTCATATAGTATCTAATAAGTGCTTATAAACCAAAAAAGTAGAGTACATGGGTAATTGTTTTAATAGATTTTATTCTTTTTTTTGCCATAGTAAGGCCAGCAGATCCAGAGCAGATGGCCGTTGGAAAGATAATCTGTTGCTCTAAGTTCCCAGGAGGAAGGGCACGGGGGGGGGGGGGGGGGGGGGGGGGGGGGGGGGGGGGGGGCCGGGGGAGTGGGGAGGGGAGGCACCCAGGAAGCCCCAAATTGGTCAAGAGGCAGAGGAAGTAGGGAAACACTTTCTCCAATAAAGGTGTTCTTGATTGTAGAACTGGTGAGGCAGAGCAAGCAGGCCAGTTGTGGCTGGTTTGAATAATCTTGGTGCTGTCCTAACTGTGGGTACCTGGCTCTGGGGCAAGGGGAAGAGAGGTGACCGGGATTTCAGAGTGTGAAATCCTAGTAAAAGAGGTGGTTGGATTCTGGACTGGATGATTTGCCTTTGAGAATCGTGTTGCGGGGAACTATCTCCAGGAGCTGGTTACTGTGGGAGGAACAGGCCCTCTGGGTTCATTTCTCCAGGCCCTAGTTGTCATAGCATCAGAACACAGAGAGGATGTAGCACTTACTATGTTTTCTTAGGATGTCCCTTTCAGAAATGTAACCTTTTAAAAAAAATTATTGAGGTAATATTGCTTTCCATCATTGTTCATAATTTGGAAATATCCACCCCCTCTCACCCCATCAGGTGTGGTTCCCGTGGCTTCCATCACAAAGCTCCTGTAGTGCAAAAAGGTAACTCTGTGATGCTCTTTCAACTCACAGTTGCCTTGTCTACTATTCCATGGCAGAGTTCCAAGTCTCTAGAGCCTGCAGGAACAAGGCAGAGAATCTGTGGTTCCACACCAGTACCCCCACGTTGAGTCTTAGGGACCCTAAGGAGATTTGCCTCTCCCTGCATTTGAAGTGACTTGAGGTGGATGGAGAGAAGAGGGGAGTTGTAGCACTTAGTCTCTGCCTGAAAACTGTGCAACAGGCAATTTCTATGCAGGGAGAAGCATTAAGTCCTTTGATCCTTTACTCAGAAAACAGAAGTGAGTGGGAAGTAACAACAGAGAACATATTATTGAGACAGGAAATATGAGGCAGAGTTTGGAAATAACAAGGTAGTAAAATTGTTAGAGAAATTGTTTCTCTCCTATTATGAAGAGAACCCTATTTAGTTTTAGAAAGGAAACATATTTTATGCCACTCCCATCAGAATGAGTAACGACTTTCTGTGGTGTTAATAACTTTGCTTCTCATAAACAGAGAACGTGCCTGGTGTTTTTATACTAGTCATGAATTCTACCAGTCAAATATGCCCTCCTCACCTCCAATCTCCTGACCCCCTACTTAATTTTAATGAGGCCATATTTTAATGAGGCCAAATTCAATATTGGCATGAGTGAGTACAAGAAAGGAGAATCAGAGGGAACATCCAAACAGATATGTGACTAGTCTAGACTTTCACGAAAAGGAAACCTGGAGAGGGCTATTTCCAAATCATAACGAAAACATTGGGAGTGTAAAATAATGCTGTAATATATTCTGAATCTTAACAATTCTATAATCTTAGAAGGGGAAAGAACCTAATCAAATTGTTGAAAGCAAAATCTAATCAACACTAAAGCCCTAGACCCCATTTGGTTGACAAGCAGGTTACATTAGCATTAATTCTAACCAGCAAAACCTGTTTTAAAGATACAGCCAAAATGAGCATTGCACTGCATTGATGTTGTTTTGTATACTTATGGTTTGGATTATATTATTAAGTATAATAATAGCTACTGGCTTCCCGAATGTTATCAGTACATCTTTGAATGATCTTCTGTACATACACATATGTGAAATAAATATGGAAAGAATATACATATATACATATATATTTATACAGACACACACACTTTGATTTTCTTTACCTATACCTTTATACATGTAACTCCTTCGATAGTCAATCCAGGCCTATGGCCCAAACCTCCCCTAACAGACTCCAGCACTCTCCAAACACAGCACACTACTTCTGATACAGCACTTACTATCTTAGTGTTTTTCTGCTCATTTCACTGTTGCTCTCCCTCCTGATGATGCTGTAGAATGCAGGTGCTATAACTTCATCTCTGTTTCTTCAATGTATGTACCTATCAATTCATTCTAAAATTAATGGATTTTCATGGTACAGTAATTTTTAATTGCAAATAATTACATCTGGATTTATATTTACAATATTTCTCAAAAACATTTAAGTGACTGTCTTAGGCTAGAGATCAGCATTGATGCCATTTTCACTAGGATATCCTTCGTCTGTGCAGTTGTTCCATAATCAGTTCGAGTGCAGAATTGAGAGAGACAGGGTCTTAGAGCAGATATCATCTGTCTCAGGAAGAAGACAGTAGGCATCCTAGATCTCAAATTATTTTGTGTTTTTTAAAATATTTATTTATTTATACATACAAGCTGGGGTGTAGACCAGAGGTGTGAGGTGGTGAGAGGATTCACCAGAGACAGAGTGGGGAGCAGAACAGGCAGATCAACTGAAGTACACTGCTGAGGGGAGCAGCTGGGGAGGCAGGAGAGGTCTGCTGCGCCATGTGGGAATCTTCCTGGAGGGGGATCGAACTCGTGCTGCAGTGGCTCTGGATAGCTTCATAGTCCGTGCTTAACCCATTGCGCCACCAGGAAGGCCCTCAAATTATTTTGATAGAAAGTCTTTTGCCCAGTAATAAATAATCAGAACATAGTAAGATGAGACAACATAAAAAACAACTTAAAGAAATAATACACAATAATTAACACAAACCCAAAGAGACATCAGATCCTGGAATTACAGTTTTCAAAATGAATACGTATATGATATTAAAAGAGACAAATAAGATCAAGAACTTAGTCAAAAAACTGGAAACTGGTTTTTAAAATGAGCAAATGAAAATTTCAGAGTTAATAACACAATGTTTCAGTTAGCTTTCTACTATATAAACTTACTGACGTAAAACAACAGAAATCACGATTGCTATCGTTATTAATATTAGCATCATCACCACCTCCTGGTTCTCAGAGATGACTAAGCTGTCAGCTGAGCTGTTCTCATTCAGTTCTCTCATGTGGCTGTAATCAGATGGTGATGAGGATAGAATAGTATCTGAATCTTCTTTACTCACATATCTGGAAGTTGATATCATCTAGATTTTGATCTCCATGGGGGCTGTAAGTTGCAACACCTATGTATGGTCTCCTCCATGTAGCCTGTGTTTCTGCAAATGATGACAGAATTCCAAGAACAAGCATATTTTTTTGTTTTAAGATTTATTGGTGCATACAAGCTGGGGTGTAGGCCAGAGGTGAGTGGCAGTGAGAAGGTTCACCAGAGACAGAGTGGGGAGCAGAACAGGCAGATCGATGGAAATACACTGCTGAGGGGAGCAGCTGGCGAGGCAGGAGAGGACTGCCTTGCCATGTGGGAATCTCCCTGGCCGGGCATAGAAATTGCACGGCAGCCACCTACAGCTCCACAGTGCTGCACTTAACCCATTTCCCCAGCAGGGAGGCCCTCCAAGAACAAGCATCTTAAGACAAGGGAGTGAGGGAGGCTGGATTGTGTGACCTAGAGCTGCAGGTCATATGGTCACATCTGCATCCTGTTCACTAGCAGTAACTCACTAAGGCAAGTCCAAATTTATCAGAGGTCAATTGAGACTCCTTCTTTTGCTAGAGTGTCAGAAAAAGAAAGTTACAAGGTAAAGAAACACATAGAACAACAAACATTATGAACTAATTAAATATGTATAATTGCAAATTACACATACCTGAGGAAATAATTAATGGCTGAAAGTGTCAAAATAATATATCCAGAGAAAAGCACAGAAAGATAAAAGGCTGGAAGAGAACTTGAGAAACACAGAGAAACTCGATGCTTAATTGGAGACCTAGAAAAAGAAGAGAAAAAAGGACAGATGAAAATTTTGAAGATGTAATGGCTGAGAACATTTAAAAATAATAAAAGATACCACACTGTAGATGAAGACTTTCTACTAATCCTAATGTATAAATAAAAAGAAAACTGTACTTAGAAAGAAACAAGTTATTTTTAAAGGTTACCACATAATTTCTGGCTAGTAGCTCAACATAAAGAATGAAAGACAGACCAAAATTGAGTACTGAAGGAAATACCTCCATTTAAAAGTCTATTCTTTATCAAAATATTCTTCAAAAATAAATGTGAAATAAAAATATCTTCAACAAACCAAATCTGAGAGAATTCTTCCCCAGCAAATCTTAGCCAAAGGAAATATGGACATACTGAAACATTTGTACTTTATGAAAAAGGAAACTATTTCCAGACAGAAGATTAGACATGCAATATTGAATAAAGATAAATGAAAAAAGTAAAGATGTGAAACTTAAAAAGTAACTCTAAAAGAAATAGGAAAGTGAAAATGGAAAACCTGATGTAAATTAACCAATTTATTCTTGAAGGGTGAGCTGGCAAAACAAGCCCTCCCCGGTACTCAGACATATTATAAAACCAAAGTGCCTAAGACAATGCAGCATTAGCACAACAGGCTTTTGGCTCCTGGAAGAAACATACAAACCCTCACAGAGAGACTGTTGTTTCCACAGAGGTAGTCCTGGAAAGCACTGGAAAATAGTCATCTTTGGAATGACTGGTGCTGAGTTGACTGGATAACCATAGGAAATAAAAAGTAAGGACCCAACCTCACATATAAAAACACCGATGATATTAATTACAGAGAGATTATAGACTTACTATGTGAGAGGAAAAAGATAAGCACATGATTTTTGAAATCAAGGAGATTCCAAACAGAGGAGAATATTGTCAGGAAATCAAAGGAGAAAGACATTTTAATAGAACCCCTAAAACACTAATGAAACAATCAATAGATTAAGAACATTGGGAAATTCTTTTTATTTACTAAAAGACCACCAAGAGTATAAGAATTAGGCACAGTGTGAAAGAAAATATTTGCAATATATGTAATTGATAAAATCTCATATCCACACTATGTAATGAACTAATAAGGAACAGTAAAGAAAAGACAACCCAAGACAAAAATGGGAAAGTTGCTTGAACAGGCACTGAACCAAATAATTGATAAAAATAGTAAGGTCGGTCAATCTTGCTATTATTAGAAAATAACAACTTAAGGTTTCAATGAGAGAAGACTGTCTGCATCCAATAATGGCTCAAATTTTAAAAAACTGACAATGCCATGTATGGGTGAATATGTGAAGCACTCAAATTCTCACTCATTGAAATAGGATTGAAAATGTGTACATGCACTGTTATAATCATAGTAAATCAAAACACATGCGTACTTCATAGCCAAGCAATTCTTCTGCCAATAGAAAGGTTAGGCATATCCACCAAGAGATATGTACACACAAGTATTTATGCATTTGATAGAAACCATATTGTGGAGCTAACCTAAATGTGCTTCAGCAGTAGAAAGGAAAAAAAATGATTTAGCGTAATCAAGCAATACAACACGTCAATAACAACAGATGGACCTACACAGCAATGGAGGAGTAACTGTCATGTTGAATGAGCAAAAAATATCCAACACAAAAATTGAAATTGGAAAATCAGCAAGATTAAACTGCATTGTTTGTGGATGCATAATTGGATGAAAAACTAAATTAAGTCCATGACATTATCGCCCTATTTTCCTGGTTAAATCAGATTGCAGGGTGAGCCAGAGAAGCTAGTTTGGGGGGAATGGATATCCTGAACAAACTTTACAAACACAGGTTTTATGGACCCCACCCTCAACCCAGACCGAAGAGATCCAAGACACCAAGGACTACAAATCCCATAATGTCATCACCACCGAAGGGAGGGTGCTGGGAGCTGAGGGTGAGTTATCTCATTTTATGTATATGTTTTCATGCATTTCTCATAACAAATCTTCATGTGAAAATATTGCTTTGATATTTTTAAAATCTGTTCTTTAGACATCAAAATTTTCTGGATCCTATCTCAGATATTGAAAGATAGAGCAAATTGAGATGCATGATACTTCTATAATGCATTTCTGTTAAAAGATTTTTGCTCCTATGATATTAGACAACATTGTGCTCATTTTCCTTGCCCTCCCCATTTCTAAACTGAAAGAAAAAGTTGCTGGGTAGTAAACTTATGACAAGTGGTTAAGTCAGGACCAGTTTGAGACTTCTATTTTCTTTCTATCTTCTATGCTGATTCTAAATTGAAATGTGTGTGTGTGTGTTTAAGACAATGCCATTTTCAAAGAGTAACTAAAGTGAAAATAGAAAATCTTAATACAAAATGCAGATCATAAATCTAAGTAATTAGCACAGAATGTCAAAATTGATTGCCTTCCTGGAGGATAGTCAGATGCACATTTGTACAGCTGGAAGTCTTCCATCTTACGTTCACACTACTTTCCATACTAATGCTTAACCTATTCATTTATTTCTTTGCAGAGTCACAAAATTTGACAGTTGTATGTTTCTGGGTTTTAAAATATAGTCGTCGTGGTGATTTTATGATTGTATTTCCTTAAAGGGCTATTTTCTTTAAATCAAAAATAAAGCTACACATGATTTTCTGTAAGGTGGTCCACTCGGAGTGACCATTTTAATTAAAGTAATATAATTTAGAATTTAAAGAGGTGGACTTAGAGAATTCTCACTTAAAGGATGAAATACAACCAGGAAAGAAAAACATTTTTCTTCTGTTCTTAGAAATTCCCTGTCTACAGCTTGCTTCTTACGTGCATTCGTCAATTTAACTTTGACTGTCTTATAGCTTCTGACCTTAATGTTGCTTGTATTCACCAGCACAAAGATTGCACATAAATTCCAAAGCTTACCCTCTGCAGGCTATAAATAAAAAGAACATGTCCTCATGTACCTGTAATATTATACCAATTTCGACATTAAAATGCTCCCTCTTACATTATTGTGAGATCACATAAGTGTTGTAGAATATATACCTTCTCGAAAAGTTTCTTTTCTCTGACAGTATGTATTCCTGGCACTTAGTAGGCATAGAGAAATATTTGCATAACCAGCTGAAGCTATTTGGAGCCTAGGTTGAACAAATACTTAAAGAGTGAGATTCTTTTTTGCTTAGCTGTTTTGCTTACTCTTCCAGTGTCAATGATTTGATGACGTTTTCACCACTTTCCAAGGTGGCTAGCTCGCAATCTGGCAAGAGCATCAAGGGGAAATGGACAGTTTTCAATAAAAATATATGTTTGTGACATTAATATGAATTTCAAGCCTAAGGAAAAATAATTCTTGAGTTATCCAAAACAAAAAAAAGTCAGTTTAATTTTCCCTCTTCAATCCCATGGTGCAGGACCTCCCTGGTGATGCAACAGGTTGAGCTCTGCGCTGTGGAGCTGTTGGCAGCTATCACGCGAGTTCGATGCCCAGCCAGGGAGCTTCCCACATGGTGCAGCAGACCTCTCGCTTTGCCCGCTGCTCCCCTAAGCAGTATATTTTGGTTGATCTGTCTGTTCTGTTCCCCACTCTGTCTCTGATGAACCCTCTCCCCCACCCCACGCCTCTGGCCTGCACCCCAGCTTGTATGCATAAATAAATAAATCTTTTAAAATAATCCCATTGTGCTGTTGCTTGCACTCCACGTTCAGGTGTGCTCTCTGACAGCAATAAGCATTTTCATCTTTCCGTCTTGACAGTAGTCATCCATCAAAAAATGCTAATTATATTAGTTCTTCCCCACACCAGCTCCCTTGGAAGGAATTTTAAAAATGCAAAGGAAGCATTATTATGAGTTTAGTTAAAGCATGTATTTCATGCATTTATTGATGAGGATAAAAAAATAACTACCAAAGAATTGTTTTCTTACTGTTACAAAAGAAAACTATAAATTAGTAAATGACGCAACAGCACTCTTTTTAAATAGAATGAAGTTGGAAGGTCACAGAAAGTTGATTCTCTATAGTGAGAATTGTGGATCTACTTAACAAAAACTGTTTGATCTGTCTTTAAACAGAGAATCTTAATTGATGAATTTGCAGACCACGCAGGGTCAGATATTATGGTAATGGGAGAAATTGAAAACTCTCTCAGAAAAGATAGGGTATTACTTCCAACCTCTTGTTAATAGAGATCTTAATTTAATTCCACATTATAAAATGAAATCCTATGTTTGCGTTCATGTGTCACGTTGGGTCATTACTGAAGAGCGTTGATGTTCTTAATATGATCTTTAGGGAAGAAAGTGATGCTATTTCATAATATTCACATTTGCACATTTAAATTTGGAGTTCATATTTATAGAAAAGAGGGTAATATCCAAGTAGATTATTATTCTTGTCTTCAAATGCGTGTCTGCATCAGCCTAATGAGGGCTCCTGGATGTAGAAGACGGCAACATTGAATGGCCCCTGATTTCGCAGCCTGGACCTAAATTCCCAGAACATTCATTGGTGACGGAGTTTTAGAGACAAATGCCCATCTCCTTGATCTCTCAGAGACTTGACATAGACTGGACCAACATGAGATTTCTTTTTTAATTTATATATATATTTTACATAATTGTTCATTTTTGTACATTGTTTACTTTCTTTTCCCAGGTATAATCTCCCTAGAATTTCCACCACCGATTCACCTGTGCACCGTCACCATAGTTCTTTGTGCTCTTCCGTCCTCATTTTGGTCCCTCTCCCTCCCCTTCCCCTGCAGAATGTCTGGTTTATATTTGTCAGTTTATTTTACTTTTGCTTTGTTGTGATTTATTTATTTATTTATTGTTATTGTTGTTTTTTTTTCCTGATCTCTTATTTGGTTCTCCTATATTCCTCCTGTAAGTGAAACCATCAATATTTTTCTTTCTCCTTCTGACTTACTTCACTGAGCATAATCCCTATATTTATTGCAGCACTATTTATATTAGGTAAAACTTGGAAACAACCCAAATGCCCAAAAATAGATGACTGGATCAAGAAGATGTGATCTAGATACACAATGAAATACTACTCAGCAATCAAAAAAGATAAACTAATGTCATTTGCAGCAACATGGATGGAACAACATATTCCTAATGCACCAAACATCCAATTGAAAATGAATGCAGCTCTTGACTTTCTCAGCCTAGTCATTATCAGAACTTTCTAGAGAATCCTTAAGGATAGCACCCTGTGGAGTTCATTCTGCTTCGGTGTATAAATTCTGTGCTGACTCTCTCTGAAGACCACAGAGCCCATAAACATTTTTTTAGTGCTAACTCCCTCTTTTGTGTGTATCCATACTTTACAATTTTTTTTAATTTCTAAATTCAGCGGATAGGCCACACCCCAAATCGTCTGATAACACACATGACCAACATGTTAAAAGTTCACATGCTTCACTTCCAATGCTCAGACCTTGCTTTCCAAACGAAATGGCTCCAGTTGGTGCGCAGACTCCAAAAAGCACATGTCCCTGAGACTTTCCTGAGTTATCTTTTTCTGCTACCACAGCATATTGAGAGCAGTAATGTCTGATGTAAATCATTCATTTATTTAACATGATGTTCAGAAACAATTTTCAGATTGCAGAAATGGTCCCACCAGCTAGCTGTAGGTGTGTAACTAGTCACACCATATTGAAGGGCTTCAACAGGACCACTGATGTTCATGTGTCTGTAGATTATCCCTTCCACCTAAAATGGGCAGGTTCCCCTGCTGTTGACTGGCTGATCGTCCTCGGGCTCTCAGCTAGCACCTGGGTGGAGAGCGGATGAGCTGATGGTCTCCTGCCAGCTCAAGGACAGAGGGGACACGGGTCTCTCATCCTCCAGCAGAGCTTGTGCCCATGTTAGCAGGGTTTCAAAGCAGCAAGTAAGAAAGCCCAAGTAAGCAAGCACTTGTTAAGTTGCCTATTGTGTCTCCTATTTTCCCAAAGCCAGCTGCAGGCTGGTGCAGAATCAAAAGGTGGAGAAAAGCACACTTTGATGGGGGGAGCTTCAAAGGCATGTTGCAAGGGCTTGAATATAAGCTGGGAAATAGTCAGTGGTCATTTCTGCATTCTGCAAAAAATGGACAGGGGGAGCTGAAATTTAGGAGGCTGCCTACTCCATCTTGTTACTGTTCATCACTGCCACCTTCGATCTGTGCTGGACAGATACTATTTTTCTTATTGTAGAAATGAGTTAAGTGAGACTCAGAAAAAGTAAGCAGCTGCAATCAGTTGAGACGCAACAATAACCACCTTCCCAAAGAGTTTAACTGAGTTTCAACGTAGGAACTACTTTGAAAAATGTGGCATGATTAGGGAACAAACATGGGGTAATGAAGCCTCCAAGACTAGCAACAAACAGAGAATATTTTACTGGCCTAAAGGAATAAGGGATCCTGAACCCAGAGAGAACTTAGACTCTTGGAAGACCCCCAAATCACACTGTGGAGACAGGAAGGGCAGGGAAGGGTATGAACGCTCAGCTCTTCACCTCTTCCCCTGCAAGTCCCTTGGGCCACACCAGAAGGCGAGCAGGACGTCTTTGAGAGTCATCCTTCAGGGCACAATGCCAGACAGAGAAGTCAGAGAAGGATCCAGAATAGATAGCAGGGTGCAAATCAAGAGCAGTCAATACATCCAAGGTCATTTAAGTCATTATTTGTAAAACCCAGAAAAGAAACCCCTTTCTAAGCCCCTGAATCCAGAATTCTCTTTCAACTAGAAATTGTATTTTATTTTTTTAAAGATTGATTGATTTATGCATACAATGCTGGGGTGTAGGCCAGAGGTGTGGGGTGGTGAAAGGATTTACCAGAGACAGAGCAGAACAGGCAGACTGACTGAAATACACTGCTGAGGGGAGCAGCAGGGAGACAGGAAAGGTCTGCTGTGCCATGTGGGAATCTCCTTTGCCGGGGATCGAACTCGCGCTGCAGTGGCTCTGGATAGCTTCATAGTGCTGCACGTAACCCGTTGCACCACTAGGGAGGCCCCCAGCTAGAAATTTTAAATAGCATCTTAGTAGATTATTTTCTTTGGAATGTTTTGTATTAACAGCAACATATTTCATTTTGCCAACATTAAATGCAATCACTTATGTTTGTGTAAAATACTAGTAACCAATCTTCGATCCCAAGAGTCAAATGACAGTGTGCCATGGAACCAGAGGAGATAGCACCACTGTCACTAGTCATGTGTCATTGCTGGTTACTAGTCAATAGCAGGTCATGGTCATTTACAACTTACTAGTAAACTGGTTCAGAATGACCCTCTCAGTTATGTAGAAACCCGAAAGAAACAGGAAATCCCCATGTAAAGAAATGGTTTTCTTACTCCTTGTGCCAAGGTAAACTGCCATGTTTTGAATAGAACGCTGGAGAAAAATACATCAAGTCACCCAAATCCAAAATCAGAAACTAAGCCATTTCTTTTTCTTCCGACCCCCATCAGTGATGAATATTTTTTTGCATACTGCATTTCTATTAAATATGCAGAAAACTGACAATAGGTACAGTAATGGGTTCTTTTGCCTGCATTTCTAACTACATCATCTGCATGCTCCGCTGCTCTCAATATAATGAAGCTCTATGTGTAGGGGGGAGACAGCTCGGCCCCTGAGAACAAAAATGAATTTCAAAAAGGCAACATTCCTAGAGCTCCACAATCTAAACCTTCCACTGCTGGAGAAACAGGTTGAAAAATGACCTTTACACAAGCTGGTGAAATAGCAAAGTGTTTTCTGCTCTCTCCTCCAGGATCTAGTGTAGGGGAGGAGGCAGAAGGCAGAACACCCCCGGAAGGCTGCCACAGTGCAGGGGTGGCAGTTTTCCTGGGCGCATTTTGTGACGGGGACAATCGCTAGTTTGACAGCGCACACGCTTGTGTTTGAGTCGCCCTGGCAGAGCCATGTGGGTCACCCTGGAAAAGATGAAAAGCCACCGCCAAACGTAGGAATTGCAGCATCAAAGGGGGCGAAGGGGATGGGGAAGGAACAGGTTCCCCAGTTCAGCAAGAGGGCCCTTGCTAAGGACTCGGGGTCCTCCAGGATGGCAGGGACCCCACCCCCAATCACGCTGATACTGTCTCTCACTTCAGAGCTGGCAGCTTTTTTTGTATATATATATTTATATTTATTATTATTATTAATTATGTCTTTTACATTATTGTGTATCCTCGGTAGGTCACCCACCACCACTTCACCCGTGAAACGTCGCCATAGTCCCTTGTGCTCTCCCCTTTACCCCCCACCCGGTTTTGAGCCCTTGTCCTCCCCCTCCATCGCTGAATGTTTCTCTCTTGCAATTTGCAGCAACATGGATGGAGCTAGAAGGGCTCATGCTCAGCAAAATAAGCCAGAAGGAAAGAGAAAAATACCGAATGGTTTCACTTATAGGAGGAATATAGGGGAACCAAATGAGAGACATTCAGCGAGGGAGGGGAAGATGAGGGCTCAGAATGGGGGTGAGAAGAGCACAAGGAACTTGGGGCTGGCAGTTTTCAGATGCTTTCACGTTTGATCCTCAGAGCCCTCCTCTGATGTCTGTAAGGCGGATAGTTTTACAGAGAAGCAACCCAAGACTTGGAAGTCAGATGGTGTGTTCAGGGTCCAAGCTGAGCGCCAGCCCTGATGCTGCCCAGGAGCAAGTTCCCGGGGTGAGCAGCCCCCCAGGGCATGTGCTCCTGCTGGCTCCTCATGCCACCCCTATGCCCCCTGGTCTCAGCTCCTCTACTCCACTTTGACATAATATGAACTGAAAAGAAACCAAGGGAGTTGCTTTCCAGTTCTCACTTGTTTTCTACTTAGCCGAGTCCTTCTCTCCTCCAATTTGTAGAAAAGCCCAATGGAGATAGCAAGAGAAATCATTATTGGGAATCGAAATGAGGACTCAGTCCCTGGGTAGAAAAAAGTAGCGTGAATTATAAAAACGAGATCACTTTACAGCCAGGCATTTAGAATACCAGACAACTGAGCCTCACGCGACACGAGATAATTGAGATTCTATAGCATCCTCTGCACAATAAGGAAAATGAAATCATATTGATTACGTCACAGCAAATGGTGGTTGGTTCACAGAGAAGATAACATTGCACATGAGAGCTTGGTGGGGCTCTTGCAATGAGCAGAGCTGAAAGGGAGATTTTTCACTAGGTTTGCTTTGATCCATGAGAGGTATTTACAATATGCAGGTGAGGGCTTTGGCCATCAAGAAAAATAAAAGCAAATGAGTACTGCTTGGATTTCCATTAGGTCTCAAGAGGAAAAGAGTACATATTTTTCAGCTATTTTCCTTCTGGCATTTTTATTCCATTCTTTACAACAGTTAGCACTGGGCTGAGAGTGATGGAAAAGATTCCTGTAAACTCCCACCTCCTTTCTGCTTCCACAGTATTTCCTTGTGAGTAGAGGCTGGAAGGGCCCCAGACTGCTCATCTGTCCCTCCCCCTCCCCCTGGGCACTTGGGGAGAGCATCTGAAGAGCTTGAGGCGGTCTGCTTGGAAAATGAGTTCATCTGGCACTTCAACCAGCTCTTGCCAAAATTATAAGAAATGTTCAATTGGTGCCATCTTTCCATGGGATTTTCTGTGTTTGCTCCCTTTCCTATTCTCGACCCTGACCCTGACCGAAGCCAGTAACTTCCAGCTGCCCTCTGGCAGGCAAAATGCTTTGCAACCGAAGAATGACAGATTAAATGTTCATTGGAAGAATAAGCCAGCAAATAGGAACTTGCTCTTTGGGGAATTCCTCGTGCATCCCTTCAATTCTCCTACATTGGCTGGAGCAGGAAGCCATCTGGGCTTGCTCTGAAAGCACTGATTTCCACACTTAGATGTGCAGGAGTGTGACCTAGAGTCCTTAGTTAAAATATGGAAAGTCCCCGGGCCTCCCCGGTGGCGCAGCGGTTGAACGCTGCGCTGTGGAGCTGTCGGCAGCGGCGACGCGAGTTCGACGCCCAGCCAGAGAGAATCCCACATGGTGCGGTTAAAAAAAGAAAGAAAAAAAAAAAAAAGGAAAGTCCCCATTCCCCAAGATCTTGTGGACTTGCACCAAATGCATGAAACGGAAGTGTGCCTGGCTTCAGCCCACAAGGGACAAAGCTAAGACTTCAGGAAGAGGCTTCACCCCTCGCTGAGACCTTTCACCTTCTCCTGAGTCTCTCAGAGCGAAACATCTAGCACCATCGTTACTGCCCCTGTCTCATAGCTGAAGCCACTGAATGGAGAATTTGATGGTGTCGCCTGTCAGGGAAATGCACCCAGTACACTCCACAGTGCTGGATGAGACGAGCAAGGAGACATCTGTCTAGAACCTTCTCTACTGATGTGACTCTGAAAATGATTTCCTCCATCTTAGACTTTGCTCTGTCTCCTCTGCTTATTCTGACATGCATTGTCTCCTTTCTGGCTCTCGGGACCTCTCTCTCCTCTGGATGTAGCTAGTCGGTTCACCCAAAGGTGGTTGTGTTTGCACAATCATTTTCTGGCTCACTCCTTGTTGTTTTTTATCACCTTTTGACTCACTGACCTCTCCCAGGCTTTTGTTCTTTAACTTTCCATGTATTTGCTGTTCTCTCTCTCACTCCTCACTGCCTCTCATGTTTCTTGGCAAGCATCTGTCTCACTAAAAGCTTGCTTCTAACTTACTAATTCACACGCTCCTGACGCTCGGGGTAAATGGTCATAGCAGACCAGATTCCAGGGCTCAAACCTGCCTTGCCCTCATGACCCTCTTCAGCTAGATTCGCCTAGGTCACTGGGGTCTAGTCCAGCACCTGTCATCCTGGGTGCCCAGCATCTCAGAATATTTCCAGTTCCTTCTGGGGTGTCCCACACTGATAAAATCGTTCAAAAGAAAATGTGTCCAGGTCACTCCATACCCTTAAGTGATTTGAGGCCAGTGCCAATAGAGTGAAGGAATTGGGAAGAAGTGTGGGCAGAACTCAGGGAAAATACATTCCCTGCAAATTTGCGGAGACGCTGTAGAACTGGCATGAGGGCTGTATACACGTGGGATCACGACATGAACACCTTCTGCCACTTCACTTTCACAAACAAGGCAGTGAGGGTGTGACTATTTGAGACTGCAGATGTTTGGTGACTGCAGCTGGCTCCGGATTCTTGTACCATTTGGTGAAGTCAGGGAGGTGCATCTTGTTCATTTTCCATCTGCTGTGTTTCAGGCCCCTCCCAGTGAGACAGAGGCAATTGTAAGGTGGCATTTGGAGGCTGTCCTCAGCAGATGACCCGCCTTGGTGATGCATGGGCATCCTCGGTTCCAGGTAGTTTGGTCCTGGACGAGCCAGCATCCTGTTTGGCCTCACGGCAAAGGCGCTCAGGCCCCAGTCCCACCTGCAGTCCCACCTGCTCTGTTATCTGTGCTGCCCCAGCTTCCCCCTGCTGAGTTCTCACTCCACTCATTTGGCCTTTGGGAGGATTTGCTGGCACTTTGCCCTGGAACCACTGACCCTAGATCCTCCTCTCCTCTCCTCTCCTCTCCTC
>PVIJ01003488.1:0-134306 GCA_004024925.1 Scalopus aquaticus
GAGAGGTCTGCCGCACCATGTGGGAATCTCCCCGGCCGGGCGTCGAACTCGCGTCGCTGACAGCTCCACAGTGCAGCGCCCAACCGCTGCGCCACCGGGGAGGCCCAAGAATTGTTTCTCTTAATAATGAACCTGAGGGGCCTCCCTGGTGGCGCAGCGGTTAAGCGCTGCGCTGTGGAGTTGTCGGCAGCAGCGACGCGAGTTTGACGCCCAGCCAGGGAGAATCCCACATGGCGCGGCAGACCTCTCCTGCCTCGCCCACTGCTCCCCTCAGCAGTGTATTTCTGATCTGCCTGTTCTGCTCCCCACTCTGTCTCTGGTGAACCCTCTCGCCCCACGCCTCTGGCCTGTACCCCAGCGTGTATGTATAAATAAAAAATAAATCTTTAAAAAAAAAAAAAATGAACCTGAGGGAAGAGGCAGAAATCTTTCTGTAAGTGGAGCCCCTGTGGGCAAGTTAACCGGATGCACTAGACCGAGTCCCAGAGTAAGGCTCATATTGCTCCTTCCCAGACCCACCATGCCCCTTATCTCGTTGGCTGCCCAGGCACGTGTCTTCTCGCTGCCTTCTCTAGGATGAGCTTGTGCGCATTTCTGTACCTCTGAGCCTCAGCTTTTTCAACTGTGAAGTAAAGTTAATTACTTCAGAGGATTGTGGTTAGGATGAAAGTGTTTAACAAAAACTGAGCACAGAGTCAGGCTTGATATGTAATACTTGCTACTAGACATATAATACTTGATATGTAATACTCCTGCTCTACATATGTAATACTGGCTATATCATACCTGCTACCATTTCACCCAACTTTTTTATTTTGAAATATTCCAAACAGAAAATTTAATATACCAATTAACTCCTATTTTTTCTACACTAAAGTTTATCAACTGCTAACATTTTGCCACATTTGCTTTGTCCTTCTCCGTCCCTCTCTGCCCCCTCATCCTCTTCTCTCTCCATACCAGTCTATCTCTCTATACATTTATAAACGTGTGTGTGTGTGTGTGTGTGTGTGTGTGTATAGTGTGTGTGTGAACTATCTAAGTAATAACCTGTTAACATTAAAATACTACATCCCTAAATAATTCAATACACGTCCTGCCTCTTACAATTGAATTATTTTTCATGATATTAATATAATGCCCAAGAAATTTAAATATTCATAAAACTACCTAATATATATTTCATATTCAAAATTTCCTAACAATGTCCTTTATAATGTTTCCCCTTTCTTCAATTGAGGATCCAAATAAGAATCATACACTGCATTTTGCTGTCATGTCTCTTTATTTATTTTTTTTTTTTAAGATTTATTTTATTTATACATACAAGCTGGGGCACAGGCCAGAGGCGTGGGATGGCGAGAGGGTTCACCAGAAACAGAGCGGGGAGCAGAACAGGCAGATCAAAAATACACTGCTGAGGGGAGCAGTAGGAGAGACAGGAGAGGTCTGCCATGCCATGTGGGATTCTCCCTGGCCGGGCATCGAACTCGTGTCTCCGCTGCCGACAGCTCCACAGCGCAGCGCTTAACCCCTGCGCCACCAGGGAGGCCCATGTCTCTTTATTTTTAACTAGTATACAACATTCTTTCAACATCTTTTTTCTTTCATGACATTGACAGTTTTCAAGAGTCCAGAATAGTAGACTCATTATGTATATTTGGGTTAAAACAAATGAGTAAATACATCGACTTTTTGGAAACCAGGATTCTTATTAAGAAAGATGGGAGATGTAACTATGAATGATTAAAGTGAGCAGAAGCCCTATGGTATTGGATTTGAATATTGGATTTGAATTAGAGATTTCAGATTCTGTTCATCAGATCTCCAGAAAAATAGAACCAATAGTGTGTGTGTGTGTGTGTGTGTGTGTGTGTGTGTGCACGTGAGTGTGTGTGTGTGTGTGTGTGTGTGTGTGTGTGTGTGTAGAGAAAGAGAGAGTCATTTGAGGAGCTGACCCATGCAGCTATGTAAGCTGGAAGGTTCATAGTCTACAGGGTATGCCAGCAGGTAAGAAACCCAGAGAAGAGTCAGAGATGCAGTTCAAGTCTAAAGGTAATCTGCTGGAGAATTTACTTCCTCTTGCTCAGGGAAGGTCAGTCTTTTGTTCTATTCAGGCCTTCAACTGATTGTATGAGGCCTGCAGTTATGGAGAGTAATCTGCTTTACTTGAAGTCCATTGATTTTAAGTGTCAGTGTCATCCAAAAACATTCTCACGGGAACATCCAAAATAATGTTCAGTCACCTACCGGGCAACCACGGTCTAGACAAGTTGACAAGCAATATTAACTATCACAGTCTGCAAAAGAGAGAGGGAGGTGAAGATACAGAGCTAGATACAAAAACACACACATTTATTTCTTTTACCAAAAGGACACAGAAGCAATCATAACCCAGTAGTAGTAGTTTCTAACTACCATTCTCCACTAAAAGGAGTCAGTTCTCTTTGGAATAAATTGCTGATTCTGGTTCTGGGGCTAGCAAAGTATAAAGAAAGTCTGGAACATCCTGTGCCAGAAAATAAAGAACTACTCAAAGATCAATGGAGATACATCAAAGGACATAGGCAGTGGTTTGAAGAAATTCCCACTGGTCATATCAACTAGGAAATAAAAAAAAAATAGTGACGGTAATAATTTCAAGTACACTTAAAAATAAAAATCAAGAACCAGTAAGATCCTGACAATAATCACAAAACAAAAGTTGCATGTGGACTGGGAGGGAGTTGTTCCTTGGAACAGTTGCTGCTAGAAAGAGAAGAAAGAGGAATATGGGTGCAGTTCTATGATTTCAGTTAATGTCAATAATTATTTGATAGGAGCAAAAATAGGACAGTTCTTAATGCTCATGAATAAGAGAATGTCTCTTTCCTCTATAGCGCTTTGTCTTGATTTTTCCTCTTTCTATTCAAGATCCTGAATTTGAATCTGAAAAACCATTGTATAGGATGGCAAAGGGCATCTATTAATTGTAAATACGGGATTAGAAGTAGATTCCTGCTCTGCTTCTGCAAGATCCTGACTTACTCCCCTTCTTCGTTTTTTTCTCAGAACTTCAGCATCCCTTCCCTTCTCAGTTCTCTCCTCTTTCCCTGTCCCCGTCATAGCTGGAGGCCCTTCCTAAGGGACATCAGTATTTTCTCCACCTGCCCAGCAGTTTCCATAACCCTAAAGAGCACAACAAAAGGCAGGTGCAAGGAGAGGAGGGCCTGGAAACTGGAGAGTGGATCATCTTCTCTCCCAAGGCTGCCTCCCTAAGGCCCTAATGAGGAGCACATGGATGAAGTTGGGGGAAGAAGCTCTGGGTTGGCTGGTTGTTTATTTGCTTTATAAAATATCCTGTACACACAGAAGAGTTCAAAGACTATAACAGAGCAAAGACGCTGAACCCACCGCCTGGATCTAACGATGCTAACATTTTGCCATATTTGCTTCAGATGTTTTTTTAAAAAAATTAAAACATTTACTTGAAGCCTTAGTACAAGTCCCCCTTGCAAGCTTCCCTGACCTCACTCCCCACCCTCTTCCCTAAAAATCATTACTATTGTGTAGCGGCAGATCTTTATGGTACATAATGAGAGATCATTTTAAGCATGCAGAGTAGTTTTGCGTGTGTGTGTGTGTTTTTAAGTACATAAATGATATCATCTTGTCTGTCGTTCTGCAACTTGTTCATTTTTATTTTACAGTATGTGTCTGTGATTTATCTACATCACTAACTAGACCTCTAATTTATTCCCTCAGCTGCTATCTCAAATTTCATCTACAAATGACCAGCTAGTTTATCCAGTGCCCTGTTAATGCACTTGGATTATTTCCAATATTACATTATATCACTATTACATAAAATGCTGGAACTATATATTTCTATACATGCTCTATATATGTGCAAGTTTCTCTAATGTGTTTACACCCTAGAGGACAACCTTGTTCGAAGGGTATGCTCCTAGTCACCTCTATTGGGTACAACTCAGTTGTCCCCAAACTGAGTTTATGGGTGTATAGTACAATTAGCCTGGCACTAAATCTCCCCTTTTTCCTTCCCCTCAACAACACTTGGTATTTCCAACAGTTATTTTTGCCAATCTGAAGAACAGGATTTGGTGTTTCATTGTTCTCCTTTGAATTTCCCTGTGACTAGCAGTGCCAAACATCTTTTCATGTGATTATTGGCCGTTAGAATTGCCTGTTCATAATCTGTTGAATTTTCCATTGAGTTGTTTGTCTTTTCCTTATTGACTTGTATGAATTATTTATATATCCTGGATAGTCATCTTTTAAAACTTGAATGTGTTGTAAATATTGGGACAAGCTTTGTAAACTTCAAAGCAGCATAAAAAACACTGGGGTTTTTTAGTGTTCATTTAACTCTTACATATATCTTATCGCCAAAGCCAGAACCCGCAGAGGACAGAGAATGTGGCTTCCTTATGTTTATTTATCCATAGTGAGTGTTAAAAGGAAGCAGCCCAGAATTATGGGGGAAAATTATTGCTTTAAAAATAGAAATTGCGTTAATACTGCCCCTTGCCACTGAGTAACTATGCAAGAGTGTTCCAGCCGCTTCATCTCTCTCTGTTTCTATTTCTTCTATTTTAGAATGGGAAGAATCTCTCACTAGGTATTTGGAAGGATAGTATAAGATAATGTATGTAAGTGCTTAGTATGGGGTATGGCATAAGCTAAATTTCAATCGATAGTAGCTGAATAGGAAATATTGGTAGGGGCCTCCCTGGTGGCGCAGAGGTTAAAGTCTCAGTGCTATCAAACTATTGCCAGCCACTGCAGCATGAGTTTGATCCTTGGCCAGGGTGCTGACCCACATGGTGCAGCAGACCTCTCCTGTTTCGCCAGCTGCTCCCCTCAGCAGTGTACTTCAGTAGATCCATCTGTTCTGTTCCTACTCTGTCTCTGGTGAATCCTCTCACCCTCCATACCTCTGGCCTACACTCCAATTCTTGTATGCATAAATTAACCTTTTTAAAAAATAGAAATATTGGTAAATATTTGTTGGTGGTTAACTTAACTCTTCAGTGCTAAATAATAATGATTTTAATTTATTGAAAATGTTTTATGTATTAGACGCTAATCTATATAAAGGGGCAGCCTTTATTGCATATTTATCCCTATGTATAGGCAATGAATCTCACACTAAGAAAGATTAAGTCATTTGACAGTTATATAGCTTATAAATGGTGGCATTAAATTACAAACACTGATCTATCTTATTCTTGTCCTGAAATGCATTCAGTCCTCCAATCATACTTATGGGACATGTACTATCTATCAGATATTTACTGGGCTACACTGGTCAACAAGATGAATAGAGTTCTTTTGCTCAAGTTGCTTCCATTCCATTGAAGCACCAAAACAGAAAGCAAGCAGGCAAATAAATTGTGATGCATTATGAAACAAATGCACAACCAAAATAGAATATGGCAAAGAAGGTTCTCTTTTTGGGAAACTATCAAGGCAAGCTTATCCAGGCCCCAATAAAGTAGATGAGAAATAACAACTGGCCATTTGAAGAATAAGAGCATTTTAGGGGAGGCGATAGTAATCAGGTTCAGTTCCAATCTGCACTCTCAAAATAAATGAAACAATTTTCTATTCCACATCCCACTTGTGGCTCCTACTCACTCCTTTTTGCCTAACCCGCAGCAAGGAAGAAAATACTGTCAGCCCAGACAGCTGAGAAAGCCATCGCTCTATACAGAGTCCATATCACTCCCAGCTGGGAGGTAGCCATCTGGACATCTTCCAGATGCAGGCTGCTCTCCTCCTACCAACTTCCCTTCCACGTCACTGTTCCATCTCCCAGGCCCCATGCCTGCGAACCCAGCCAGATCTGTTTGGCTTTGTTTCTCAGGTAGAAACTTTTCACCCTAGCATTCCCTGTACCATCAACAAGGTGGACGTTTGCAGATTGGTCTGTGTGTGCAGGCGCTGAGAACCCCAGAGGATTGATTCAAGCCTGGACGGGTGCCAGGTTTTCATTAAACCCCTTGTAAACCCACACTGCAGTTCTACAGAGCCACATCTGCCGAGGAAGCCATCTGTGATTTGTATCCTTGTGCTCCAACAAAACGCCAGCAGTGTGAAAAACTCTCCCCTCTGCTCTGCAATGAACTGGAAAAGTAACATTAGTAATCACTTCTGCAGGCTCCATAATGACATAATGGGCATAGACTTAAGTTTTAAACCATGACTGATAATCCCTGCCAACAATCTGGGTGGATCCAAGTTGTCCTAAAAAATATAGGTCACCTCCCTAGGTAAGAGAATACAGATACAATTGCACCTGGCAATACAGAAAGGAAAACAGTAACCAACATTTAATGAGTGTCTGCTAAATATCAAACCCTCTGCAACCATGACAACCTTAGACAACAGGTATTGTTATACTCATTGTATAGATGAGGAAACTGAGATCATGTGTTGGTAGTTCACCAAAAGTCAGAGAGATTAGTGACATGGCTGAAAATCAAGCCTGCATCTCACAAACTCCAATATCTATCAACTTTCACTGCTCCGGAAGAAGATGCCTGGTAGCTTGTTTTGATATTTCTTGGACTACATTTCAAGAGCTCATTGAACATTAAATAGAGCAGAACAGGTAGGACATCTTCCACCTTTAGCCACCTGGATCTACGTAAAACCACTAGAGAAGAGGATCTACATGTGGTTTACTTAAATCCAGGATACTCAGAGTTGGATATACTGAAAGGAGCTCTCCTTTCCTGTTTCTTCCACCTCCCCAAAGCCCAAACCACTCTGCCAAAAAAATAAAAGATACAGCCTGTTACTGAGGCCTGTGTCCACACCCCAGAATAGAAACATCCGGCCCCATTTCACAAAAGGCATTCTCCAAAAGTTCTGCTCTACTGTGTTTGCTACTCTGGACCTGTGGTGGTCTCGTGCAGCTGTAAAGCTCAATTAATTTGCTTCTGGAAGAGCAGGTGTGCCATTTTCTCAGGCACGCCTTGTGACTGTACAGGACCAAGGGGCAGGCTCCTAATGGAGGGAAAGCAACTCTCATCAATAGACGTGCAGTTTCAGAAGCAGAACTGTAGAAAAAAGTCTGTGCTTTAGGACCAAACAGGCTAAGGTTTGAATCTTGGCTTTGACACCTAGACATTGTGTAACTCAGACTAATGTTTACTTTTCTGAGCATCTTTTTGTGGAAAATGAATCTAATCATATCTACCATAGAGGAACAGAGAAAACAATAAGTCAAGACACAGGTTTGATAGGTTTCAATTAAAGTAATTTACTTTCCTGACCTTCCACATGTATCTTCTATTTGGCTAACACTTCAAAGGAAATACTGGTTTTAAAAAACTAACAATTTAAAAACTGTAAGTCAAAAAGTTGATAGCTTTCTCTTGGAAGGTTAGTTTTTGATATTTCAAAAAATCTAATGCTAGCATCTTTTCCTCTTCCCTCTTAGAAACACCTAGAAATAATTCTCTGATCTATGTCCTGTTGAAGCCAAAGAGCACCTGGACAAAGAGAACTGAATCCTGTCTAAACTCCTTAGTGGAAGTCAAGCTTCTTCCACAGACTGCCAGGGAGGCCAAGGGTTCAGCCACCATAAAAGGAGGGATGGGGGAAGAAAAGTGCTGACAAGAAAGGAAAACTGCTGATGGGGGAGAGTTTTAGAGTGACTGAGATTCACAAAATATAACCATCACGTATATATCCACAGTGTAGCCTTTACAAAAGAATCCAGTTGGATTTCTGGCACTACCACTTAAGCAAATTTTTCGTTGCCGCTGAACTTTAGTTTCGTGTCCTCTGAAGTAGAGACTGGAGATAATAACTACTTCACAGGACGGTTAAGAGGATTCCAGATTAAATCCTCACAGCTACCATGCTTGGGGCCGTATAGAAAGCAGGTGCTTAAGAAGTGGCTGCTTGATGCTTACAAAACACTCGACAGCCACAACAAGCCTGTACGGTAATAATCACTGATGCCAATTTTTTAGATGAGGAAATGGAGATTCAGAAAAATAACACATGCTCAAGATCTCACAGCCCTGGCTTGTTCTGAGAGGACCTACACGCAGACTTATTTGGCTGCAAAAGCTGTTTTCCTTCCAGCTCACACACACTGCTGCCACGTCTACTCCCTGAGAGGAAGAGAAGGGAAGGAGATTTTAAGCGCCTTTCTTCTCCATCTGAGTTGCTTCCTCTCCTCTGGCTCATGTGTCCAGCTCTGGAGACCTGGCTAAAGCCTCCTCTAAGCTGCCAACCTCTCCCTACCCCACCACGACCTGGCTGCCAACCGAGGCTACCAGAGGGCCAAAAAGGCATTTGAGAAACCACATCCCCGTCTCTCCCCACCCGGAGCCTTTGAAGTGAGCCCATCATCTGACTGGTACCTACTCAGGCTACAAACTCCAGACTCCTTTCCTACCGAAGCCCGGGGGCGGGGGGGGGGGGCCCTAGAGCCCAGTTCAGGAACTAGATAAGTCCGCCCAGTTTTCATTTCTATCCAACCTGAATTTACTAAGCATGTATTCTGTACCAGATACTAGGTTTGGCTCTGGAGAGAAATGGGTAAAACCTAGGTTCTGCCTTCAATGAACCCACGGAATAGGACAGAACCCAATTTGTTCTGTTTCATAAATAATTGCTGAGTACCTTCCTATGCCAGAGCCTGTGCTGGGCACTAGGGAGCACTAGGATAATTAAGATGTGTGTTTCTCCTCCGGTGACCAGGAGTTTACAGCCAATGGAGCATCCTAATCAGCATATAATACCTGCCGGGCATCCCTAGCTGCCAGTGGTCCCTACTGGTGCTTTCCGCTTCCTCCCTCCAGTCCTCAAAATAAAATCGTCTCTGGACATAGATGTTTGAGAGGGCAGAAGTCCTTCGGTCTAAACCCATCGTGATGGGGAGGATATTAGACTCTGGATCTGCTTTTCGTCTCTAAGTTGTTGATTTCTTGGCAGGCTTGTGGCAGATCTGTTGTTCTTTTTATTACCTCACATTTAAATGGTGTGTGTATTTTCCAAAGCACATTCCCTCCATTATCTCATCTGGGCATCACCATCCCTGTCCCAAGCAGAGCAGGGCTTTTCGCAAGGTCGCAAGTCAGAGGAAAGGAAAGAAAACTACAGAGCCCAACCCGGCAACGTCACTAATCTCACATCACCCTGGAAAAGAGCTAACCTACTGCCCTCGCCTCATCTGCTCTTTGAGGAAACTGAGGTTTGGAGCATCCTTCCCAAGAGAAATCCTGGATTTGAACCCACGTTTTACAGCAGTCAGGAGCTCCAGATGGCAGATCAAAACAAACCAGCGCTCCAGTTTCCGAGTTGGGACAGCCCAGCCAGCCAAGTGGAGAGGCAGAAATAGCCTCATGGGAGCTCAGTACAAGCTTGTTCCCTTGGCCTTATAACTTGGGGAGATGCTGCAAACCTCTCTGGGCCTCGGTTTCCCATTTATCAAGAGGCAACGCTAACCTCTGTTGCCTGTGCTACAGAGTTCTCGAGGATGTGAGAAGATTGGGAAGAGGCCATGGAGAAGTCACAAGTCTGTAGCATTGTCCTTGTAAGAGGCCAGGAAGGTACCAGGGAGCACGGGCTTGCTGTGGAGCTGCACAGACGGGTCAAAAGGAGGAGTTCTGGAGCCCTCGGTGGCCTTTTATGCTTTTTAATGGTTTCTTGTAGGGAAGCAACCAAGTATAGGGCAGGCAATGAGGCTGGGGGTCCTGGGAGGCTGGCAGGCCTCCCAGCCCCTGGCGAATCATCACTCTCTCGGGTTCTCTGGTGGCGTCTCGTGGCCTCTGCTGCACCCCAAATGGAAGGTCCTCTGCTTCTCTCTGTTGCTCCTGCTGCTGTTGCTCTCTCTGCTTATAAGCCCAGTCTCTGGCCCAGGTGCGTCCACTCACACAAGCCCACAGCCTATTCCAGGTGCCCGCCAGCAGGCATGCACATAGGCCTGCAGAGGTCCATCACTGAGGGGAGGGCGGAAAAACCTGACAACTCTCATTTGCCCTACAGTCCTTCATAAAGGTTCTGCTGACAAGTCACTACGGAATCAGAAGCCTGGGAGACAAAAAGCAGATAGGCCACAATCCCAGCCCCAAGAGCCTGCTCTGGAAACAGGGCCTGCCCTTCCAAGGTTGCAAGCCAGGCCCATTGTCCGCAAAGCCAGACCCCCACCCTGGTGATTTATCTGCTTTTGCTTCTTCAGCCAGGCCCACCGTGCAGACACAGAGGAGGGGCCGTCCCAGAAACAGACGGGTCTGGTCACAGGGTGAGGGCGTCCATGCCAAGAGCCCACTTTGTTTTAATGAATGACACCAAACACTGAGGCCATAAACTCTTCAGATTGCTGTGTCTGGCAGTAATTACATGCCTCCCATTAATAAATCCTATTTCTGAATGGTTTACTGCACCCCTTTCTTCAAACATTACAGGCTGAAACCTGTCAGGAGAGGCCAGAGGCAGACTTGTAAAGAGAAGGCAAATAAAGCGGGGCAGCTTTCTGAGCATGAAAGGACAGCAACCCCATGCAAGGAGAGGGAGGCTGCGCTCTGCACCCCGCTTCCAGGGCAGGAGGCAGGACTGTGATGCTCAGCCCTTCGTTCAGTCAGTCACTGATACCCATAGACCTTGATCCCTAGGTTACTCTTGACACTTTCCTCATTGTTTGTGCAGGATCCGTCAGTCTCGCGTGGAGCATGTGACAGTCTGTCATCTTGTCCCTATTCAGCCCCTCCTCCATATTCTGCAGGAGCCATCTCCTCAACACAATGCCCTGAGCAGTCACAATCCTGTCTAAAAACTGCAGTGGCCCACCACACTCCAGGATGGTGCAGGCCTTAGCAATCTGAAGCCCCACAGTACAAACAGAAGGACCAGGTGTGGGTGGTAGAATGGATTGGTCAGTTGCGAGCTATGAATTGATGTGCTCAATGGTACAATCTGCTGTAGGACTGAGAATACTAGTCAACAAATTTTTACAAAAGTCATGTTACTGAAATAAAATTAGTCATTTCCTATCAATTTGTATGTGCTCAACACGAATATGACAGTCAAATTCTAATTTTGGCTCTAGTTTTTTTTGTAATCTGTAAATGGATGTTTACATCACAAAATTCATGCCAATAGTAATAGGCCTACGGTTAATACCTGTAAAACATCAAGTCATAGACTACTTCTTAGATTTCTTAGCTTGTCTCTTGTACAGCTGTTTGGGAGCATCTCTGGAGAGTGTCCAGCAGCAGTCAGCCAGCACTGTAGTGGACCATTTTCCCTGGTATCTTTGTTCCATTGATGGGTTATCTTGATGAAAACATTCGCCATTTCATCACTAACCATACCACAGTTTTCAGGGAAGAAATCCAGATGGGAATGAAGGAAGTGGATCTTTAGAGACATATTGCAGCCAAGTTTCTGATACTGCATCAGCATGTCTTCTACTAGTTCCTTGTAGTTTTCTGCCCTAACATTCCCAAGAAAGTTTGGAGACACTAGGCAGAAAGCATTCCATGCTTGTTTCGTTTCACCCTGCAGCAAGTTATTGAACCAGTCATCTCAATGCAGACAGAATGTTTGGGTAGACTATTCTTGACTTCTTTTGCTTAGTTATTCCACTGGAAAGAGGAGGAACCAAGCAGAAGTAACAGTCTTTTATGTGGTTGCTTGGCTCTCTCCACACCATGGAGACTGCAAATGGCATTGATGGTCTTTTGCCATTCAACCACTGTGAAAACTGTGTTGTACATTTAGCACAGCATATATGTGGGACCAAAGGCTTATCTTGGTCACCAACCTTGCATCCAAAGTCAAGATGATAAGCCTTTTTCACTTGAGAAGTGATCCTTTTCTTCTGGTTGGCAAATGTCACTTCTCCACAAATAGAGCAGAAATTGTCCAGGCTATGAATGCACTTTCAAGGCATTACTGTTCTGTATTGTGCCTAAATGGATAAAATCATAACAGTTCTATGGAACAGTAGCTTAAACTGTCTTGCACAAAATCTGAAATCTTTTCAATGCTCAACCTTTCCGACGGGGCTTTATGTAGTGCACTGCTGACGTCAGCTTACTTCAGCAGCTGCTTGGCAGTAGTATTGCACTGCATCAGAAAATGAGGCAATCAACTCTGGATGATGTGTGCATGATGGTATTATGCAATGTGATGCAATATTACATCATTCTAGTCTGATATAGGATGTTGTTGCAGTCCTACTGGATAAATTTACATGGTAAAACATATAAAATGAATTACATGAAGTATCTTCAAAATGAGAGTGAATAAAAAAATTTGCAGGGTTATATTCATGTTCAGCACACCAAGATACTACAGATTAGGGCCTTTTTAAGTCAGTAATGATCTCACTGTTGACCAGAGGAATGGGCCAATGAGACTTGTAGGTGCGGGACCTTGAAAGAGGATATAAGGCAGGGCAGATGCTGGTTTGAAACTCGCTCTCTTCCTGTCTTTGTTCCTGAGACACTGTTTCTGAGAGACCCTGTTCCTGGCCTCCAAAGAAAGAAGCATCCAGGCAGCAGGCGGCAGTCCTTCTGTCCACCTGTGCCTGTGCAGGTGCTTCTTTTCGCCAACTTCTGCCCCTCTGCAGGGCAGCAGGCTTCCTCCCCACCTGTAACCTGTACCATGCCAGGTCTTCTCTTCACTGACCACCCTCAGCAGAGGCAGCTCTGCTTAGGGCTGTCCACCTGCGACCATGCAGGCCTCTCAGCAAATCTGTCCCTTTGGGGGCAGCTTTTTCTGCCCACTTGTGTCTATGCAAGCATCCTTTATTCTTTTCTCTCTTTTCATAATAAACCTGCCCTTTTGGATTAAAAAAAAAAAAAAAAAAGCATCCAGCAGCCAACCTCTGAAGAGAAACCAAAAAGCTTTGCAGAAAAGCCAGAGAGCTCCCCATAGGCTGGGGACTGCTGTCTTCCAGCCCTGCCTCTGATGTCACCTAAAAGGAGCCCCAGCCCCCCCGGCCTGGTGTCTCAAAGAGCTGTTTGTTGTTGGTGTGAGCCAACAACTCAGCAGGCACTGTCCTTGCCCTGCTCCAGCACCCCCTGTAACACTGTTTCTCTACCCACCCAGCTCATTGCTCAGAAATTGCTCATCCCACTGTATTCCACCCCAGACCTTCAAGTGTGGACCTGGGCTCAGCAGCAGCAGCACCACCTAGGAACTGCTGAGAAACAAACTAGGCCTCTTCCAAAGATAGAGATTCAGAACTTTTCAGATGGGACCCTGTGAGCTAGCTAGCTTTTAAAAATAAAAACACTCCAGGTGACTGATGAATCTATAGCTTGAAAAGCCCCTCTTTAACCCACTTAAACTTTAGTGTGGGCATGAACCACTTGGGGATCTTGTTAGAAGGGAGATGCTGAGGAAGTTCAAAATTCTGCAATTTCAGGATGCTCTCGGGTAAGCCAGCGCTGCTGGTCCACACACCAAACTGAGCAGCAAAAGTTCACCAATAGTAAACTCCTCAAGAATTCCCAAACACACCTGCAACTCCTTGCTTCGTGCCTTTGTAAGTGCTGTGCCCCCTGTTGTGCCTAGTTTTCTTTCTCCCTTACCCATCAAACAAGTTTACTCCTCTCTCAACAGTCACCATAAAGCCCCTACAATCAGGAGACTTCTTTAGCCAACGGTGAAGACTTCTTTTAACAATGGGTGTAAGCCCTCCTATTCCTCAGCCGGCACATGATTGTGCAGATGCACACACATGGACACACTCGCCAACAGAGCACTGATCACACTATGCTGTCTGTGTGTCTGTTGGCACTGATCAAACTACATACATACAAACTACATACATACGTCAGTCTGTCTTCCCCATCTACCCAGAATACTGTAGAAATGGGACCTCTTGCCTATCTGTGACCACAGTCCCAACACAGTGCCTGGCACGTGGAAGAGCAATGGACTGTAAGTGAATGAGAGTCCTTGACAACCTACATGGGTAGACGAGTCAACAAAGGATTATGGGCATTGGCTGCTTACTGCTCTATCTACCTTGAGCCCTGCATTAACTGCCAGGTTCTTTTAAAGCAGGAAATAACAAGTTGTTTTCTAAATCAAACTAAAGGCCTAATCCTAGAAGACATACATCAGAGAGCTGATGTCCCTGAATCAGGAACCACAGAGAAAATTTCCAAGAGGGAATATCCAAATAGGAGGTTTACATGAAAATATCTCTGGAAGGTTCTACACACACATTTAACAAAGGAAGCTCCTTTAGTTATCAATGCATGTTCCTTGCAGATATAAGCAGATGAACTGTCGCTCCACAAACACTTGCCAAATGCTTACTATGTGACAACCACTGAAGCCAGACCTCAGATAAAGCACGTATTTTCCTCACTCCCCAAAAATGTCAGTTAGGGAAATGGACATAGAAACAGACAATGAAAAGTAAAGAAGGCTGTGTTTGGATACTCAGACCATGGAGCAGGTGCTTTCAATTTTGCCAGGCAGGGTGGAGACAATATCAAAAAGGAGCTATTTGATCTGAGTCTTAAAGGATGATTTAGGTTTTTTAAGAGGAAAATAAGAAAGGAGAATTTCTGACAGCAGAAACAGCATAGGCAAAGCCGCAGAGGCTGGGAAGAACATAGGGGCTTCAAGTCTTCTGCAGAAACAGGGACAAGGGGGTTGAGGCATCAGGAAATTGAGCAGAACCAGACCAGTTGTTAATAAACATTGAGCACCTACCATGTGCGGGCTCTGAGGGATGCAGACTACTAGAAATAGAGAAATGGTTTCTGCTGTCTGGGATTAGCAAGAGTGGTAGGGAAACGCAAACAGAACAAATGAATAAAATATTTGCACATTGTAATGTACAACTAACTGAGCCAGAAAGAGTGAGCTTTAATTTTAGATAAAATGGCTAGGGAAGGGCCATCTGAGAAGGTGAATTAACCAGAGGAGAAGGAAAGTTCGGACAGAAGTCTACACCCAGAGAAAAGCTGAGGCAAAGCCTAATAGGTGGGAAGGAACATGGTGACATCCAGAAATGGTTAAAATTAGTGAGTGAAAGGATAGTGATACAATCTTTATTTTTAAAGAAAAAATAAAACAAAATGCCAATACTCCCTAGACCCCCTTTACCCTTTTCCCACTGGCCCCACCCCCACCCCCCTTTCACCTGTGGTATCATCAGTTTGTCATCAGCATCCTCTAGCTTGTTTTCATTTTGCTTTGTCAGTTCATCCATTTTGTTTCCTTGTTTGACCATGTATATGAAACCCTCCTCTAGCTATCTTTGCTTCTCTGGCTAACTATCTGACAAGAAGGGGTTGGAAAGGTAAACAGTCACGCCATTGGGAGCCTTTGGGGGAGGGATGAACAGCAGGAGTATTTTCTTTTCCCTTTTATTTTTCCAGAAAGGTAACCCTAGTTCCTTTGCAGAAAATGGATTGGAAGGAGATGGAAGGCAGACCTTCCCTGGAGACTATGAATGTCCTGCTGAGAAAAAAGCCAGGGCCAGGGCTAATGTGATGGCAAGGAGGAGAGAGAGCAGCCTCAAGGGAATGTCTGTCTCCTTAGGAAAACTCGACACTAGAAGCTCCCAAGCAGCAACTTGCTTAAAGCAAACATACAGTGAGTTCTCTTTTAGAAGGTATCCTTTGAAAAGGCCACCTTTTTCCTTGGCAACATGCCTTTCTGAATTCTGGCTTGGGGAACAAGCCATTTGGCTCAAGGCATGAGGAAATTCTACAGTCCCATATTCCTGACGAACATGTGTACTTAGGCTGGCAGGTACTGAAAAAGGCGAAGGTAACATATTTTCCACCTTGCTGTTGGGCTACCCTATGGCAAACTGCCAGCCCAATCTCGTATCAGGCTGAACTCCTACTAAGAAAAATGGGTTCTGAGGAACACTGGGACAGGGGGTGGCCCCAAAAAGAGTCTGCACACTGCAGAGATAAAGAAGCAGAAAGATGCTGCTTCCTTTTCTTAAATCTGTTAGCACCTCTGTCCTATACAATGCACACTGTGGTATATAGCAGCATTTCAGGAAGGGGAATTGGGGCTTTTCAAAACTTTCAACAAATCCCAGCCTAACATCTCCAAGGATAATTTAATCTACCACTTTTCAACAAATGGGCAAACTAAGATCCAGAGAAAAAAGAGGGACTTACCTGAAGTCATGAAGCTATTTGTTGTATTTTTAGCACAAAGCTAGAACTGCAATGTTGGTCTCCTAGCTTTTCATTCTGGGTCCATCTCCATGACTCCACACACGCCTCAGAGAATAATTATTGAGCATTTACTGCAAGAGGGATTAATTCTCCATACTACTATAGAAGTGAATTTTTTTAAATTAAAACTCAAATCCATGCAGTGTTCTGAAAAGGAGTACTTGGTTTGTTCAGAAGTTTGAAAGTAGCCACAGCCTCCACGATATTCTGAACATCTGAAAACAAGGTAACTGAATCTTATCTCTCCATATCCAGCCAAGGAACTGGGCAGATGGTGCTGTTTATCAGTGAACGAAGGATCCTCTGGTTGTTTGAGGACAGTTCACAACTATAAAATGGGATCAGTCTGGTGCAGATGAATCCAAACAACTGTTTTCATGGTGAGTCTCTGAATGGTGACACTGTGGTAGAGGGTGTCGGCAATGATTTTCTCCCCCTTATGGGTCAACTGCCTTTTCAGGTGGTCTTTATTAAGCCATTAATCTTTCTACTTTGACAGTCACTGTGACCCACAGCAGCTCAGGAAAGGAATCTTTCTTAATTACCAGACCTTTCTTACTCCCTTGAGATCCCTGAGTACTACACCAGGTGGAGCTGATGGATGTGTCATCTGATTCTACCAGCAAGTGAATTGTCTTATTTGTTCAAACCTGAGGGCCTAACTTACTCTCCCAGCATAGTCAGAACCGAGGTCCTTGCAAACCACCCATGTTTTATGTCTCCCGGAAAAGACCTCTTTGCTCTAGTGCTTGGAGTACAGCTAAGACGTGGAGCTTGGATTCCCCTCTCTGCCACTCACAGTGAAGTGAAATTGGATCACTTGACACTCCAAGTTTTGATTTCCTTACCTGCAATGGATCCCCCTCACCTGTGCCACTTTGAAATGCTGGGCTCAGTCCTCAGGTAATCTTTTCTGTCTATGCTCATTTCATTGATGATTGTGCCCGTGTCTTTAAATTCTATGCGTATGCCAAAACTCTCAAATGTTTATCTAACCCATACCTCTCCTCCAAAACCTAGACTCAAATATTTAACTACATGCCTAACAACTCAAGTGGACCATGTAATGGACATCGCAAAGTTAATATACCCCAAACTACCTCTTGATTCCTGCTCTGCCCCATTTTCCCCCATATTTGTAAATAGGAACTCCATTTTACAAGTTACGCAGGTCTAAAATCTGGAAATCCTAATGTACTTTCACATCTCACTTCCAGCCCATCTGCAAAGCCTCACTCCTTTCCTTTCTGAAACTCTTAACACCCACCCCATTACTGGGGTGATGTTACTGTTAACACCCACTGAGGTCCAAGTTATCATTACCCCTGGCTTGGACTATTGCAACAGTCACCTCACAGTTTCCACCCTTGCTCCTTAGAGACTCTTCTCAGTAGCTGTGGTGACACTTTATAAAAGCAGGTCATGTGTCACTTCTCTACTCATCCTTCAATGATTATTTTACTAAATAGAAGCTAAAGTCCTCACAATGTCCTGTGGGGTATTAAAATGGTATTTCCTCCTTTCCCAGAAAAATATCTAGCATGTCTTCTCTCTCCTCTTCTTCCACTCTCTCCCTCTCATTCATGCCATCTCCATGTACCACCCTCCTTATTTTGCCTCCTACAAGCCAGTTCCCACTTCAGTGCCCTCACAGATGCTCTTCCCTCCCCTGGAAAGTGCACCCCTGGTCATCCACCTGACTTATTCTGTCCCTTTTTTCAAGTCTCTGCTCCAGTGACACACTATCAGAAAGGACTTTATCCTAATTTCCTTCATTATATTTCATATCCAACTTTATTCTCCCTCATAATTTTACTACTACCCAAAATATTCAATTATTTGCTTCAGCTTTCATGTAAGCTCTGTGAGCAGGAACTTAGCTCTGTTCACACTGTAGCCCTGGCATCCAGATAGTAGTTGGCACTGAGCAGGGGTACTTTATAAATGTTGGTTGAATGAATAAATGAGTCCATTCATAAAATGGAGGCAATAGCTTTCCTAAATAGGATGGTAGAGAATGGCGCACATAACCCATCCTCGTCTTATCTATATGGCCCCTTTTCTCAGTGGAGCTTCCAGCCTGACTGCACGTTGTGATAAGTGATAGGGAAAGCTCCATCCCAGTGCCGTTATATAATAATCAGCATCGACTCCTGTGTGCCACTCCTGTACTAAACTTTTTACCTTCTTTATATTATTTAATCCCATATCAAACTGACCGCGTACGTATCTTTGTTATCCCTAATTTTATAGCCACAAGAACTGTGGTTTGGAGAGCTGTATAAAATGTGTATAAAAAAGCTTGTTGCACAGTATGCATGCAGTGAAGTGTGCTGAATCTTCCACCCAAACTCTTCCTCTGTCTGGAAATTAAGAAGAGGCCAACCGGGCCTCATTAGAACCCAGTGAGCCCTACAGAACAAACTAAGAAGATATGAAGGAACTGTAAGAACTGAATGGTGCTCTTCATAAATTCAGCCTGTGAACATAACTGCCTTCGAAATTATTATTCTTAGAAGACATGAGGTCACCCTGGCATGAACTTGTCCAGTACACTTTTGAATAAAATCTACTAGAGTTGCACCAAAGTGATATGCATAAGCACACAGATTTGCCCAATGTTTCTGCTTCCAGATGAAGCCAAGTAGTCCTTCCAGTCAAAAGGACATGGCAGCAGATAGAATCAAGTTTAAGAAAAAAAGTGCAACCAACTTTCTCTCTCTGGGTTTAGACTTGCAGTTATGGGATTCCCCTAGGACATTAAAGATATGACCCAGGTCTCGGGGACTCTCTAGCAATTCTGATTAAGGAAGTACAAGCAACTGCAACATCAAAGGTATTTAAATGATGAGAAAGAGTGACAGAGGAAAGGGAGTAGGAAGAGCTCGAGCATGCTGTTAGGAGAAAAGCAGCTCAATAATTGCTACTATTCAGAGATAGGTTAGTGTGTGTAGTATACACATTATATAATGTCTTATATATAAAAGAAGCAGTAAGCATATGTAACAAAACCCTAGAGGATGGGTTTTATCTGTGTGATGGGAATATGGGTGATTTTTATCTCATTTGTCCTTATCTTTATTTTTTTCTGCAATGAACATATTTTAGAGAAAAATAAGATATCAGCCAGAAGATAGTGAGCCTCACCATATCCCACACAATACTGAAACTGGTTCCAAGTATTCCACCTGCAATTGGAAGCTCCACTGTGTTCTTGGAAACCAGGACACAAACTTTCTCCTGGTTTGCCAGACTGAAAAGCTACCAGTTCCTCAACTTTATCCCCTCTTCACTTCATCAAATACTTCTCATATCCTAACATGCAAATTTTTGCTTAAAAAAATTAACTTCACACACACAAAGATAATTAAAGAAGAACCACAAACATCAATCCCGTGTAAAGGGAAACGATCAACCCCAACAACAAGACAAGCAAATTCAAATTAAAGTGGTTATCCATGTTTCCTATAATAAATTTTCCAGTAAGAGTAGTAATAATAATACCCAATGTTTTCAAGGGTGCCATGAAATTGACAGCCTTCCTACATTGTTGAGGACACTGTGAGTCTGTTCAACCCTGTGGGAAAAGGAGCAATAGCAATTAAGATCCAAGACATTGGGCCACCCCGGTGGCGCAGTGGTTGAGCGCTGCGCTGTGGAGCTGTCAGCAGCGGCGACGCGAGTTCGACGCCCGGCCGGGGAGAATCCCACATGGCGCCGCAGACCTCTCCTGCCTTGCCCGCTGCTCCCCTCAGCAGTGTATTTCTGATCTGCCTGTTCTGCTACCCGCTCTGTCTCTGGTGAACCTTCTTGCCGCCCCACACCTCTGGCCTGTACCCCAGCTTGTATGTATAAATAAAAAAAATAAATCTTAAAAAAAAAAAAGATCTAAGACATTGGTCTTTCTGTGTCAGGAAATGAATTTTTAAAACATAATAGGAGGTGCTGTCAAGGATTTTATGTCCCAATATGTTCATATTAACAGAAGAAATACAGCTCTTATATATTCACTCAGTAAAATATTAAAGCACATTTAAAACTATCATCATGAAGGTAAGTGGTAACATGCTCATAATATATACAAATGTGCACCGTTACTACAGTAAAATACAAGTTGTGGATAAAATGGTCTAAAACATCCTAAAAGGAATCATACCAACCTACCTGTGTTGGCTATGAAACAGTGGTAGAGAATTTCCTGTAATACGAGCTTGCTTAAGGACTTTCTAAATCCATGTTAAATCATATTGGTGTGAAGACACGTCTTCTTTGTTCCTTGACTTCTCTGTTTCTGTTTCCTTCCCTTCAAATAGAGTTAAGAACAATTTTCACCTTAGGTGTATTGTGAAAATTGGATAAGTAAAGACATTTGATAACTTAAATGAACTAAGTCTTTAAAGTGCTTAGATCAATACCCAATATACAGACAGTACTCAGTGAATATTAGCCATTGTTATTTATAACTTGTCCCTGACTTTCCTCTCCATTCTCCTTCTACCACATTATTCTAGGGAATTTCTTTTCTCAGTTAAGCCCTTTAGCAACCCCGTGACCCATCTGCCTCAGGCCCTGACTGATTACCCATAGTGATCACAATTTTCTAAAAACAAAGGAGCAGATAAAAGCAGACAAAGGATTATTTGTTCATGTCCCTTCTCACAAACTATCAACATCTCCCAGCTCAGAGACGTGGGTGAACTCTTATCTATCAGTTTGGACTTCTTGATCAGCCCTAAACTTCTTTATAGATCTTGCATCACAAACCCTTTCTGTTGGAAGATAAGCACTAATTTATTCTGCACAACTGAAACAATCCAGTAATTAACTATGTACTGCTGACGTGCATAGCTGCACTTAATGCTTACAACCACCTTTCAGTACTTAGTATTATGGACACTTGACAGAAGAGGAAACAAGCTGAGATAACTGACTTGCCCAAGGTCACACAGCTAGAAAATTAATAAATGGAGATTTGAACTCCACCCTGCCACTCCAACCCCAGGTTCTGCGTCCTTCCTCCCTCCCAAAGTGCCTGCCTCTGAATACACCTTCCAGTTCAGGTCTCCAAAATTACTATTGCACCAGCATATCCTAAACTTAGCATAGTGTATCTGGCATATAATAGGAATTAAATAAGTATTTGTTGAATGATTAAACGAAATCTGAGAGTTGAAGGTACACTTGAAGATATGGTCTAGATTTGTGGACGGGAGAGGAAGAGAATTCTTAGGAGAGGAAAAGGCCAGCTTTAGGCTCTCAAAGCTTCTTGATAGAAAAATGAAGGCCCTTTTGTACAGCAAAAGAGACATTAACCAAAACTAACTACTAATTGGGAGAAGATCCTTGCACACAATATAACCCATAAAGGACTGATAACAAAAATCTACAAGGAGCTCAACAAAAACAAAGCCAACAATCCAGTCAAAAAATGGGCAGAAGAGCTAAAAGACACTTCTCCAAAGAAGAAAAGCAAATGGCCAATAGGTACATGAAAAAATATTCAACATCACTCATAGTCAGGGAAATGCAAATCAAAACCACAATGAGATACCACCTCACACCTGTAAGGATGGCACACATTAAAATACAGCAACAACAAATGCTGGAGAGGATGTGGAGAAAAAGGAACTCTTCTTCACTGCTGGTGGGAATGTGAACTGGTCCAACCACTATGGAAAGCTGTATGGCGATTCTTCAAACTGCTAAAAATGGAGCTTCCATACGACCCAGCAATACCACTTTTGGGAATCTACCCAAAGGACACAAAAACACTAATCCAAAAGGAAACATGCACCCGTATGTTCATTGCAGCACTGTTTACAATAGCTAAGGTATGGAAACAACCCAGATGCCTAAAAATATATGACTGGATCAAGAAGATGTGGTACATATACACAATGAAATACTATTCAGTATTCAAAAAAAGATAAAACACATGCAATTTGCAGCGACATGGATGGAAATAGAAGGGATCATGCTCAGGAAAATAAGCCAGAAAGAAAGAGAAAAATATCGAATGGTTTCACTTTTAACAGGAATATAGGGAAACCTAATAAGAGAGAGACACTCAGCGGGGGAGGAGGAGGATAAGGGCACAAAATGGAGGTAAAAAGGACCACAAGGGACCACGGAGATGGGTCACGGTGAATTGGTGGTGGGTTACCCAAGGGGAATACAAAATGTAAAAGCTACAAATAACAATTAAAAAAAAAAAAAAAAAACCTTGAAAAAAAAAAATGAAGGCCCATCCTCCCCTCTTTCTCAGAAGATCCAGGCCAGGTTTTCTCTGAGACCCTGACCTTTCTTAAGCTGAGAGTGTTTAATTATTTCTCTGTGAGTCTGTACCCCAGCTGGATAGAGTTAATAAACCAGCCAGGTCTTTATCTTAACCAGGAGTCTTAGGATCAAATTCTCCCCTCATTAAAGGCCCAGAAATCTCCCTGACAGCTGTGGGGGTTCTGCAGTCAGCCTGGATGAGGAATTAGTTTCTTAGTGAATTCCTTCAAGGGCACAAGCCTTTAGAGGTGGGACAATTTTCAAAAGAGGGAAGGGAGGAAGGGGGAGAAGGAGGGAGAGAGAAATGGAAAAATAAGGAAAGAACTTTTGTTAGAATCCAGGGCACTGAGATGAAGCAGGAAGGAATTTCCTGAGACTGCTGTGATCTGAACATAGGTGTGAGCCAGAGCTGTACCCTCTGACTCTACATCCCCCTGGAACCCCTGGGCCCCTCCTGGGGAGTAACTATTATCATCTGGAAGAAGGCTGAAGAATCTGAGCCCCCCCAGCTAGTGACTGCTGGAGCCCAGTTTCCTCACTGCCTGAGTGCTCTGCCTGTGAGTTACACAGACGTCTCCAAATAAACATCCAAAATGCAGCATCACCAGGAACAATTTTCATTTCTAAGTCTTACAACAGCTAACCAAGACAGATAGAAAGCCAAATATTTCTTCCTCTTTAGGATGAGGCCAGATAGAGTTACATATTTATTAAAAAAAAAAATGACTATATAGGGAGAAATTTAAACAGACACAAAATGTATACTTGTCTGTTTTTCTGCACAATTTTTCGCGTATTCTTCAGTGTATGTGCCTGTAGATTCCAATATAAAACTGTGAGAACTGATCTTGAACCTGCCTGTACCTTGTACTATTTAGGCTAATTAGGTGACATTTAATAAGTTTCTTAATATTTTTGTGATTTCATTTCTCATCTGTCAGGTAGAAATCATAGTAAAGCCTGTCTCAGAGAGGTGAGGATTAAATAGGAAAATACATAAGCCAGTCAAAAAGACAAACACTGTATGCTTTCACTTACACAAGGTTCTGGAGAAGTCAAATTCAAAGAAACAGTTGTGATTGCCAGGATGGAGAGGAGGAAGAGTGGAAATTGTTGTGCATGGGTTTGTTTTCCAAGGTGAAAAAGTTCTGGAGATGGGTTGACAACGTGGCTATGCTTAATAGAACGTGAACTGTAAACTCAGAAATGGTTAAAATGGTAAACTTTGTTTTGTGTTGTTTTTTTTTTTTTACAATATAAAAACAAATGCAAATTGGAGAATATGCATGAAAGGGCCCTGGGTAGGATCACATGCCTACTGTGCTTGATTTTATCATAGGAACTCAAGTGGACACACCCAGGGGACGTGCTAAGCTGCTTCATAGCACTTACAAGGAGCCCACTGGAACCCTGTTGTGGGAGATTGGTAACCAATCAATTAACAATCCCATATTGGCTGATTCACTCGATAAATACAAGAAGTTCCATGCTATTTGGTAGGGAAAAGGTGGCACAGGGAAAAAGTGGGAGAAGCATTAAACAATTTTTTAATATTTGAGGCTAATGCTTTCATTTTTTCAAAATATACCCTTTATCAGTGAGTCTGCCTGTGTTTGTACATAGCTACCACTTATTCATCATCTTCGAAATGCCAAATGTTTGAAATACTTCATCCCACAGAACATTCCAACTTGTCTGTCACCATGTAAGTTAGTAATTATACCCATTAAACAGATGGGACAACTGAGGCTCAAAGAGCCAAGTAATTTATCCATAGTCACTTTTTTTGAAACTCAACTTTCTCAAACCAAAAGTTCACTTCTTCTCTGCCACCACAAGCCCATGATCTTTCCTTATAATTCTAACCCAGCATAGTGCTAAAAAGTATGTGTGAAGGTTGGATGATTACATTCTTTTAGAGCTAGAGGAAGATGCCACCCTCTGTAGTAGAAACTTTGTGTGTCTTGGGGCAGAACAGTGGCCAGCTGGGTTACTCCACATGCTAGTTCCAGCTTGTGGGGGCTCTGGGATTGCCCACTGTGGGAGAATGCCAAGATTTATGGGGTCTTAGGCACAAGTCAAATCACAAGTGACTGAATTCAAAGTTAAGAGGAAACCCCAAGGGTGGCAGAGAAAATAACGCTGATTATCGGGGTCAAAAGGCAAGGGAAGTCCAGAAATTAAAGCAATGGACTTGAAGGCAGTGTGGCCCAGAAATAGTACGGAAGGGTTGAGAATGGGTCTTAACATGTGACTCAGGGTCCTCACGAGAGGGAAGCAGTGAGTTTCCCTTTGAAGCAATATTTGGGGCATGATTGGGCTTACAAAGCCCACAGGAGAGAAACTTAGCGTGTTTCTGAAACATGCTTTCAATTATGAAGGGAGATGCATGCTCTGGTCTGTGAACCCGAGCTCCAAAATGGTTGTCTGTAGTGGCCAGGAAAACACCAAGGAAGCACAGGTTCTTAATGGAGCTACACAGACGGGTCAAAAGGAGGAAGGGAGGAGTTCTGGAGCCCTCGGTGGCTTTTTATGCTTTTTAATGGTCTCTTGCAGGGAGGCAACCAGGTATAAGGCAGGTAGGGTAGCCAGGGGGCCGGGAAGCTGGCAGGCCTCCCAGTCCCCAGCAAATCTTCACTCTCTCGGGCTCTCTGGCAGCATCCCGTGGCTTCTGCTGCACCCCGAATGGAAGGTCTTCTGCTTCTCCTCTGTCACTTCTGCGTCTGCTTCTGCTGCTGCTGATGGTTATAAGCCCAGTCTCTGGTTCAGGTGTGCCCTTTCATGCAGGCCCACACCCCACTCCAGGTGTCCACCATCAGGCATGTGCACAGGCCTGCAGAGGGCCATCACTGAGGGGAGGGGGGGGAAACCTGACAATTTTCATTTACCCTACATTGTCTGTCTATAAACTCAGGGCTAAGGACAGAGCAAGCCAGGGGCACAGTCCTTCCTCAGCCCTACAAGGATGACAAAGTCCAGGTCTACCTCTCCACCTTCCCAGGAGTCTGTTTGTTAAGAAAACAGCTTGAGGCATTTTTTAAAAATCTGCAGGGTTAGGTGAGTTTTGCTTTGGTCAGAGGACACGCTGTGCCATGAAGCGCTGAGAAGCGATGACTGAATGCAAGTGTGGCTTGTGTGAGGTGAGTGCTCTCGGCTGCTTCCCCTGGAGATTCCAATTCTAAGATCATCGTGCTGGAGGGATTACATTCCTGCCTGTGCTCCTCACTCAAACTTCAGGCCAATTACAAGATGACCACAAGACAGTCGCCCTGCCAAACCAGAAGATTTTGGTATTGCTATTTGCTCACTGGCCTATCAGTGCTAGGAAGACCACGCAGGCTCTATAGCCACCCGGTATTGCGGTATTCCTAATCCTTGGAGAAACAGTACCTTGCGAGTCGGGCCTAGACTTGAAATAGTGCCTGTTTGCATGGGTCTAGCATCTTAGTGGGAAGGAGGTTATCTGTACTTTGCAAATCAGCAAAGCAAAGCCCTGCAATGCCTGCCTCTCCAGCTTCACTAGAGGCCACTCCAACCCTCACTTGCTGAGCACACACTGGGCTGCAGCTGCACTATCTTTTCTATTCTTTGAACATGCAAAAGCCATTCCGACCTCAAGGCCGTGGCACCCCGGTGCCCTCCTTCTGGAACAGACTTTTCTGTCTATTTACACACCAGTCTCTCCTTCTCACACCGGTCCCAGCTCAAGTGTCACCTTCTCTAACAGCCTTACCCCGTACACCCTCCATGCATTAGTCCCACTTCCCTAAGAGCACCAGCACTCAACACTAGACCATGCTTCTTCTGAGGGGTAATGTGAAAGCTCCTTTTCAGTCCTTTTTGGTCATATAAGAGTTTCCTAGTGATTTATCAAAAAAAAAAAAATTGAAATTCCTCCTCACAGTGACCATTCACATTGGGTGCTGCTTAGCAGGGTCAGTGGCTTCAGGTTTCCTAGATGCTCCCCACCCCCCGCACAGTTGTGTAGGTCACTATGGGGAGACACACCGGCCGGGAGAGGCTAATAGAGGAGGTTTATGCCGAATTTTTGGCTAACCCTTGCTTAGAACCTTTGTCCAAGACCATGAACTTGACCAAGATTTGGTTGGGAGGACTCTTAGGTAGTTCCCTGAAGAACATGTTGTTAATCATCTACTGGTGTTGGTGGTGGTGACCCAGAATTCCCTCCCACATACCCAGCCAGGGTGGAGAGCAAGGGAAGGGAGTTTCCTTGTCTGAGTGCTTATCCTACAGACTTGCACTCAGTCACTAAACATCCCTGGTAAAAGCCCACCTGTCCCCCAGCAGGGGGTTATCTACCCTGTGGGCCTTTCACTCAGGTGCAGGAGAGGGAGCACTCATGAAGTGCCTTCAAAGAGTAAGTGCTACGAAGAACAAACGCTGGACTGAGCCAGAAGACATGGGTTTGGATTCTAAATCCACCCTTTATACCTTCACCATGAGTGACCATAAGCAAACCACATGATCCTCTCAGCTTCTGTTTCCTCACCTATAAAACGGACTTGAATCCAACTTTAATATACAATTCATCTTTAATGAGCAATTTTAACACATTGCCCAAGGAATAATCTGTAATTATGGAATTCCACAAACTGTCTTAACAAGAAAGGTCACTGAAGAGGTGCTGAAGTTATCCAGGTAAGTCGTGTCTTTCTCTGAGTTTCACTGAGAGAGTAGTACCGGTTTCTAACCAGCAGCAGCAGCAGTTTTACAAAAAGATTCCCACTGGATTATTTGTACTTAAACTTCCTTGAGGTTTTAAGTATGAGTTGATTTGCATGTTTGGTTTGCAAACAAATTTTCAGGAGCTTACTTACCCTAAATACACAAAGTGAGCTGTCAGTTGTGAGTTGTTTACTTGTTATTATGTTTATTTGTTGGAATACGTATTCTTTATTGTTTTAGGTATGTTTTTTTTACTTATGCTTGATTTGACCGATGACCTTCTATGCCCTTCCCCCCAGATTTCTGGGACCTTCAACAAAGAACCACCGCTTACTGAATTTCTGCAAAGTACTGAGTACAGTGTTGCCGATTTTCACTTATTTTTTCTCATACTGGCAATAACTGTGTGCATATTCCCATTTCACACAGCAGGGCACAATGACCAAAGAGGTTATGTGACCCACTCATGAGTCACAAAGTGTTGAAGCGACTGAGCAGGTTATTTTCAATCCGGAGCCCTTACTCTGCCACTGTATAAGACAGAAAGCAGCGCTTCAGCCTGCATGGCGTCCTCTGCCTGTTCTTACATAGAAGTGCTTATGAGCAGTGATCCCACCCCTCCCTAAACACCCAGTTCCTCCTTGCCAATGCTCCAGACCCACACAGCCGTCCACACAGCCTGCTCTGACTTCCCCTGAAGTCAGCCATGCCAGGCAGGCTCACTTGAAGCAGCAGGACTTTCCACTCCACAGAGGACTGACCTTGCCAAGTTCTCTACCAGCCAGGCTCCTGGAGGTGGGCCTCGTGTTCCCGTTGCATAAGTGTTATTGCAGCCAGTTCCTGGAATCAGAAATATGGCAAACCATTCACCTGGTTGTTTGGTTAGCTGCACATTCAGGCCCTTTCCAGGAGTCTAGCTTGTGAAATGGTTTATCTAGCAAGGCCCATTTCTTAAGTTAAAGTTGCTTGGTTTTCCTTTTCTTCAGACCCCCAACACACACTTGCTTCCCAGTGCTCCCTCACCTCAGCAGCCTCCACCCTCATTCATACCCTCCCCACTTCTGGCTGAAATCACTGAGGCCCCCTTGCTAGTCGCCCAGGCTTCCTGGCATCAGCTGGCCAAACTCAAGGCTAACCTCCACGTTGGAGCCAGAAGGACAGCTTTCCACTAGGTCCAAGCATAATATCTTTCAAATATGAAAGTGAAATATTTCTTGTATGAATTGTTTTTGATGTGAATGTGTCATTGTTAAAATTTGAAAATATTTAAAAATACTTATTTAGATATGCCTCCCACCCTGAATTCCAAATTTTCTGGAATAAGAATGTCCTTTTTGTCTCTATATCTCTAGAACATTGTACAGTGGCCTACACATAATTACTTAAGATGCTTTTACTGAAATGTTATGAACTGATCTTTACCAAGTTAATCAGAGCATACAAAGAGTAAAGAAAAAAATGTGTAACTAGACTGAGTTGATGAAATTTCAGCCAAAACAGTTTAGTCAGTGTGTGCAGCATTATCTAAGACAAAGATACAATTTCCTTTATGATTTTTGATATTATTTATTAGACCATCTTAAACTAGAACCCTAGATTAGGATCCATTTGTCCAAATCTCTTGTATACCAATGAAAGAAATGATGCTCTTCAAATTGTCTGGGGGCCCTCATATTGATGGACTTCCAGGACAGAACCTGGGTAGTGTGCAGAAATTACTAAAAGAACAACTTCAGATCCAGCCTTTCTACTCCCATCTCTTTGGAACACCAAAGGTAACCTTCCCACAGTTTATATCTCAGGAGTCAAATCTATGTTCTGTTCTACTAGCAAATTTCTTCACTTCTTAACACGCCAGATTTGTGTCTGTTCTTGGGTGAGATGTGAAAAAGAAGTGATGTTTTATGTGTTGGCTGATTAATTTGAGGGACACAAAAAAACTAGTAAAATGATTGTAGTTACCTTTGCATGAATCTGTCTCTCCTGTAAGAGCAGGCATTTGAATTGTCAGGATTGTGTATTGTTTATGGTGCATTCCTCAAAGTTCCTAGAAAATGGTCGCTATAGAGAGGGATCTCCATAGTTTTCATGGCTCCTGCCCCAGCTAATGAAGGGTGGAGCTGAGCGGCTAGGGGGAGGGGAAGTGAGCGAAGACTCAAGAGAGAATACTTGGAAAGAGACTCAGAGAAGACTTGGAGGAGGCACATGGAGCAGAGAGACATGTGAACAAGACCCGCTTGCTGCTCCGCTTTGCACTTGCATGAGGAACTTGGGGACATAGAAGACACATGGAGTCAAGATATACTGAGACACTTAAAAGAGATATGGGTAAGAGACCCATGGGGAGGATAACAATGGCAGACTTTACCTTGATCTGTACTTTTTGTTCCTTTCACCCCAGATTTGACTGGCCACTTCTGCCTCTTTCCCATGGTTTTCCACTAGAAGGTGTCTTAGACTTGTGGCAAGCTATTGGGCCTCAGTGACTCCACTTTTGGTCAACCCTGTTTGGCTGGGCATTACCCATGAGGGCATGGGTAACTATGGATGTTTTATTGGAAAATGATAGCCTTCTCTTTCTATGCATACTAATGTTATAGTGTGGCCCTATAATCACGAGGCAGAGGAGCGGTCAGACAAAGGCCTTTATTAATTTCCCAGTGCTGGGGTCTACACTAGCGGCCCGCCTGAAGCCCCATCCACAGAAGTGCAATTGTACTGGGCAGGACGCGCCACGGGCCTCAGAAGGGGTTCCTGGCGCATGCGGCCACCAGGCCCAGGATCTCCCCTACCTTCCTCTGCCAGTTGGCGATGTCCTTGGACACAGAGCACTAGTGCTCCCCGTGCCGGGGCTCCGCGTTCTCGTAGCGCCGCCGCCGCACCTCCTCCCGCTGCTCCTCCGAGCCGTGCTGCAGCTCGAACTTGTAGAAGAGCGCCCAGGCATCGCCCAGGTCCGCGTCGATCTTCACCGTGCGGTGGAACCACTCCCGGGCCTTGGTGATCTTGCGCTCGCTCCAGAACAGCTTGGCCACAGCCAGCAGCACATGCGGGTCGTGCTCGCACTTCTCAAGGGCGTCGACGCTCCTGGTCCTCCGCTGGGGCCGGGCCTCCAGGAAGATTGCCTCCGAACACAGCACCCCCGCGCTGGGGCACTCCTGCAGCGCCTTGGCCATCAGCGTGTTCGCGATGTTCTTCAGGCCAGCCCGGTGCTCCAGCCGCACGGACTCCAGCCACAGGCCCGGGTTCTTCAGATTCTTCAGGCGCGACTTCTCCAATATGGCCCGCGCCCGGGTCAGCTGTCCGACCTTCTCCTCCAGCCGGGAGAGCAGCAGCCACAGCGGGGTGGCGTGGGGACACTTCTTCAGCCCCTGGCTGTAGGCCTCCCGGGCCTTCTCCACCAGCCCCTCTTGCTCCTCGATCTGCCCCTTCATCATCCACAGCTTGGGGAAGTCCTCGTAGTGCCGCAGGGCCTCCTCGCACAGCTCCTGGGCCGCGGTGATGCTGCCCAGCACCCACTCCAGCTTCACAGACTTCATGAACACCCTGGCAGTGGGCGCGCTGCTCCGGGCCTTGGCCAGCAGCCTCCGGGCCCGCTCGTACTCGCTGTTCTCGGACTCCAGCTTCACGGCCGCCAGCCAGATCTCCTCGCTGTTGGGGTTGGCCTGGAAGGCCAGCGCGAGGATACTCCTCGCCGCGGGCACATCCCCTGCCAGCCACTTGGACTTGGCGCCCATGAGCCACAGCACCTCCGCCTTGGGGCAGTGGGCCACGGCCCGCTGCAGCAGCGCCTCCAGAGACTCCCTGGTGCCGTGGTTCTTCTCGAAGTAGGCAGCGCGCGGCCACACGCTCTTCTTGCTGGGGAAGACTTGCAGGGCGTAGGCGTAGATGGCCCGAGCACACTCCAGAGCGCTATGGGCCACGCAGCTGTCTGCGTCCTCCATCCATGTGTGCTTCCGGTCCTCCTCCTCGATGCCAATGCCGATGACCGCGCGCATGATGGCCTGGCAGGTGGCCATGCTCCCGGCCTTGTCGCAATCCTCCGCGTCCTGGATCCACTGCTCGCGGTTGATCTCCACGCCGTTGGCCTGCAGTGAGGTGATGGCCCGGTCGACAATCTTCTCCACCATCTGCGTGTTCCCATTGGCCTCCTCCAGCTTGGCGGCTGTGACCCAGATGTGCCGGTCCGTGGGGATGTTCTCGCGGGCCTTGTTCAGGACCTTGCGGGCATTCTCGTAGGTCTCCAGCCTGGCTAGCGCCAGCCAGAGCTCCACACTGGTGGGGCAGCACTCCACGGCGCGGCTGAGCATGATGCGTGCGTCTTCGGGCTCCTCCAGCTCCACGGCCGCCTTCCACAGGCGCACCGAGTTGGGCACGTGCTCGAGGGCTTTCCTGAGCACCCGCTTCTTGGCGCGGGTGTCCGTCTCCAGGTCCGCCGCCCGAATGTAGATTCTGACCGACTGCGGGAGGTGGCGCACGGCCTGGGCGACCACCGCCTTAGCTGTGTCCCCGGGTTGCAGCCTGGCCGCCTCGAGCCAGACGTCTTAGCTCTTGGGGCACATCTCGGTGCCCTTCATGATGAGGTTGAGCGCCCCCTGCAGCTTCCCCGTCACCTCCTCCAGTCGGGCCGAGGCGATCCAGGCCGGTGGGTGATGCGGGTTGGTCTCCCGCACGGACTTGAGCAGCAGTCGCGCCTTCTTGATATCGTTAATGTCCCCCCCGTGGGTCGGGATCATGGAATTCAGGTCCGTCAGGTAGCCCTTGGGGTCGACCACAGTCTGCCCGCTCACAGAGTCTGACACCTGGCTCAGCCGCATGTCCATCAGGGTGTTCCTGGCCTGGCCGATCTTCCTCATGTCCAGCTCCCCTGTGCCTGGTGTCATCAGCCCCGGGGTCATCCCACCCGGGTAAGGGGTGTTCAGCCCCCCTGGGTAGGGCGTGTTGAGGCCTCCAAATTGCATCTGTCGCGGGTCCACTGAGGTGTGGTTCTCCCCGGTCTGCAGGTGTTTGGCGAAGAAGCTGTCGGGCACGGGGGTCAGCTTCTCGTAGCTAGGGGTCCGCTGGCGCTTGTTCCTGGCGTCGCCGACCTCGGGGATGCTCAGCCACTCCTCCTCCGTCACTTCTGCCAGCTTCCTCTTGAGGTCTGAGAACTGCTGCTGGATCTTTGGCCGCTCCATGCGGTACTTCTCAATCTCCTCCTTCTCCCGCTGCTCCCTCCGCTCTTTCCTCCGCTCGTCCATCCTCTTGTCCAGAGCCGCGTAAATGGCATCAGCCTCCTCGTCGTCCTTCTCGTAGGGCCAGCTGGAGAAGAGGCTCCCGGCGTAGCCGTTGAACTCATCGTAGTTGGTATCGTTCAGGTCCTCGTCGTCGTCGTCTGCGGCCTGGCTCTTCTTCATCTGGTCCCCTAAGGTCCTCTTGCCCGGCGGCGCATGGCGGTCATCCACGGGTCATTGGCGCCCGGGCAGGCCCGATGTCCGAGCGAGTGGTGAAGCCGGTGGCGCCCCTGCCCAGCCCCGGCACGTAACCCAGAGGCGCGGGCATGCCCAGGAACGGCGGCTTCTTCTTCTTGTTCATGGAGCCGGTGGCGACGACGGCCGGGACAGAGAGACAGCACAGAGCCGGTCCCGCCTCAGGATGCTCTAGCAGGCCCACCGCCCGCGCCCCGGAAGCAGAACTCACGGCCACGCGAAGCCCCGCCCACCCCGGCGTCCGCGGCGTTCCACAAACGCGCCGCCCTCAACTTCCGACCTGCGGCTAGACGCGGAGGGGCGGGCGGCGCATGCGCGGGGGTGCCTGTGCGGGGCGGCAGTGCGCTGCTTGCCTGGGGGGCGGGGTAGGGAGGCGGCGGGGCGCTCCAGTCCCGCGCGAGTACTGCGGGGCCTCGAGGCCGAGCCAGGCATCCCGGCTCCCGAGCTCCTTGGGTGGCCCTGGGGACGCCCGCAGGCCGAGCCCGTCCCGCGCCCCTCCCGCCCCAGCCCGGCCGCCGGGACCGCGGGGCCAGCCTGGCCTCTGCCTCTTCCAGAGCGGACCCGGGGGCAGCCCGGCCCCGACGGCCCGCGGAGGGCGGGTGGCCAAGAGGCCTATGTGTGAGAGTGAATAAAGGCGACGGACAACGAGAAGTCGGTGGGGGCGATAGTGAAAGAGATAGTGCAAACCCTCACCCCCACTTAAGGCAGCCTGAGTCAGCAAGAGAACGACCTTGCATGAACGGCTGAACAGAAGGCTTCTGTCCTCTTGCTGACTCAGGCTGTCTTGAAGTGGGGGTGAGGGTTTGCACTCTCATTCACTATAACACTAATCCTATTAAAATTCTTTCACCCTTAGAGAAATCTTTGTCTTTATGCGGCAAATGGAAGAACCTATTTAGAGTGTGCAAGTTTGGGGGTCTCAGTGTACCCCTCATTCTACATGCTAACAGTCTCGAGTTGATCAGGTGTGTAGTCAATGATTTGGGGCAGGAATTGACATAAAGCCTAGAAGCGTGGACACCGCTGGTTTCTAACAAGAACAAAGTCAAGGTTATAGGCATAGCTATGGGCTCCAAACCTGTTTGCTTCTGCCCAGCAAAAACAAGTTGCCAGGGGAAGGCAGCAGAAGTTCAGTCTTCCAAGGGAGCATTTTCTTCACCTCTTTGTTGAATTTATCCAAGTTTTGGATTTATCCTACAGTTCTCCAGGCTCAGAATCTGGTTTTATCAGAGCTGTCCCTTGTCTTCTGCCTGCTAGAACAGATACCCCGGAAGCCATATTGCCTGTGTGCTATTGTACAGTGCTGGAGAGGAGGCACCATGGGGCAGGGGAGTCGAGCATTGACCCAATGAATACATTCTCTCCCTGTGGGCCCCAGGGCTTGGGGTGTCACAGCACACATACTGAAGTTTGCCTGGTGAGCTTAGTAGCTGTGCAAGAAGAATTAGATGAATAAACTATCTAATAGCACCCAGCCAATTAAGATAGCCTCATGTGATTCCTTGCACAGCATGGACAGGGGGCCAAAATTTCCCTTTGTGACTCTGCTTTTCTTTCTTTTCCAAATATATTTAAGGATCTCTGGTTAGCTTAACATCATTTGACTCTCAACGTCCTCGGAGCCATACTGTCTCCTCACTAATCCTCCTGTGCCTATCTTAAACTTTAACTCCCAGAGGATAATCTTATTTTCATATTTTCGTTCTCCCAGGAAGTTCCTCGTAATCCTGTGTACTGGCAACAGTGGTTTTCCTTGAGGACAACCTGGTATCGTGAACAAGCATAGGAGTTGCAGTGGAGAAATGAGAAATGGGGATTGAGAACAAGCTCAGACACTCTGATGAAATAAGCCTCTCACCCATCATCTGTTAAGTAGGAATGAAATGCCAACAGCCTCGCTCCCCTGGGGTAGTGACAAGGGTTAAGCAACAAGTCCATCTGATACGGTAATCATTATTTCTTTTTTCTCAGATAAATTCAGGAATAAGAAAGAGACAATGTGGGTCTCCCTGGTGGCACAACGGGTTAAGTGCAGTACTATGAAGCTATCCAGAGCCACTGCAGCACGAGTTAGTTACCTAGCCAGGGAGCTTCCCACATGGTGCAACAGACCTCTCCTGCCTGGCCCTCTGCTCCCCTCAGCAATGTACTTCAATCGATCTGCCTGTTCTGCTCCCCACTCTGTCTCTGGTGAATCCTCTCAGCACCACACACCTCTGGCCTACACCCCAGCTCTTGTATGCATAAATAAATAAATCTTTTTTAAAAAAAGACAATTTGATTCTCATTACACTAGTTTGTAATTGACACAAATGGAAAAAACATCCTTCAAATATGAGGCTAGGTTTAACATGTAACCACCAAGTAGCTAGTTGTCTTTTCTCCCACATCATCCACATCTCTTCTGCATCTGGAACACTGGTCCCAGACAACCTTAAAGGAAACATCCGAGGAAGCACTCAGTTGGATTTATTTTCTAACGAGCCATCTGGGAAGATGTCCCATGCTCTTGCCCCATCTTGCATATAACTGGAAGTTCCAGTGATAGGAAAGCCAAGAATTGGGTGATGATTCGTTCAGAAGAGAGTCAGACTTTCTAGATACCAGAAGTTCCCTTGGGTTTTGATTGATTCAGCTGTCAAATAGTAGCAGACACAAGGATTCTTTTTTTAATGAGCACTAACAGCCCAACCCTGGTAGAATATGAACAGCATGAACAGTATGTGGTAAATAAATCTACCTACTGTAGGGTCATTCATCCATCCGGGATCAGCACAAATGTGGCCCAAAATACTGGGAGGTCCTTGCAAAACATCCGCAGCTGTTAATTACAGAACAGTACACCGTTGAAACCAAAGCAGATGCTGACTCCTAGTTTGTTCATTCTATCAGTAGCTTAGACCTTTATGCCTCAATACTTCCTAAAACCCACCCTTCACTTCAGCAAGGTGTATCTCCTGATTATAATCCCCTCATGACCATTTCCTAACTTCAGGCCTTTGCCATTACTGTTATCTGTCAATAGTTGGCAGCAGAGGAAAGGGACACAAAGACATTGTCTGTAAATCCCCAACATCTAATAGGGTGTCTCCACTGAAAAGTCTCCAAGTGTTTGCTAAGTGGATAAATGAAGGCATGAATCGGTAAAGGAACAAATGAGTAAGTGGATGAATGAATGAATTAGTGAACAGATAGAAGCCTATGCATTGCTCCCTCAAACACAAACTAGTTGCTTTCCTTATTTTATTTTAACATAGTCCAGACTACGTGGTTTTTTCAACAGCAGAAGCATGTATGTCAGTGAAGCTCGGGGATCAGAATGAGTTTCAGACTTATTGGGCTTAATTCCCACCATTCAGTGATAGCCTTGAGGCTGGTCCCAGGACTAAGAACTGGGTACCTAGATTCAGTGTGTGCACTCAACAGTCATCTGTTATGTTAAGAAAATGGATCGTTTTTAAAGCTCAGGTTATGTCTCCACAGTGAATGAGATGCTACTTCCCATCCTATGTCAGTACAGAGACAAGAATGAAACTGTTGTTCTTTTAAGTGTCCAGAGGCATGTGCTGTTCCTTCAGCTGTTTTATGTTGTAAACATTGTGAGCTTCAATTTCACCATTAAGAAAGCTGAGTGTCCAAGAGGCTAAGTGAATTGCCCAGAGCCACATCCCTAGCCATGACCGCAGGGCCCAAAACCAGGCCAGTCTCTGAGACCATGTTCTTGCCACCCACTGCTAGAGATGGCTGGGTCAGTGTTCTCAAATGTGAGGGTGACCTGGAGACTATGGAAGCCCAGATGGCTCAACCTCGCCTCCAGATTTCCTAACTCAGTAGGTCTGGGATGGGGCCTGAGACTGCATTTCCAACAACTTCCCATTTCAGATGCTGATGCTCATGCAGGGGTCACACACTGAGAATTATTTGGCTGGAGTATCAGAATGGATGCTCAATTATAATTAATAGAAAACACCTGGATGTAATTTGAGGGGTAAAAGAACATTTTATCACATATATATATATGTGTTGCAACAGGAATTTTGTTACGCCATGAGGGACACAGCAGTCGTGGAGCAGACTTGCAAGGCAAGACTCTGCTACTTGAGCAGAAGTTCTTGTGCCATTTATTGAAAGCACACAGGATAGTCAAAGCTGGTCATGTGACAATGGTATGAGGAATAAGGCCCGGAGGGTGGGATAAAAATGGGGGACAAAGTTTAATGAGGGACAGGGAAGGGGACATCTGAACCACATGTCAAGAGACATTTGTGTCAGCAAAGTATGATGTTATCACAGGTACAGTTATCTGAGACCACCGTGGAGACAGTCACATAATCAGGTCAACAGTAGCCTGCCTTGTGATACGGGCCACACTCCATAGGTAGCCAAAGAATGCTCTGCTGTGATTTGCAGATAGCAAATAGGTCACGGTTGCCCATGAGTGGCCAGCTCAAAGGAACCCACATATAGGAACACCTCCTGAAACCCAAAGGGAGGAAAATATTTCAGTCTCGACATCTGCTACATTCCTCTTCCTCATTTGACTAGCTTCGGCAGCCTCCCTCCTGTCCTGTGACAGATGACCATGGTTGGCTGTAGCTTCTCCAGTCAAATACCATAATGAGGCAGCAGCCCAAAGAAATCAATCTCTCTCGCTGTCACAGCTCCAAATCCCCAAGCCTTCCTCCAGGGGGGTGTTATTACTGGTCTGATCACCTGTGGCCAGGACAGTGATCTGGGAGGCGAGGGACAGGGGAGCAGCCAGAGCCCATCGCTGTTCATAAAGACTTGTCAAAGGAGGGTCGCTCACAGAGAAAGAAAATGGGTAGAAAGGCCGGCAGTTGAGCACTGTGGCTGGATGCAGGAAGCGTGAATGCAGACAGGTAAGAAGTAACAAAGCTCTAGCAAGCTACCAAGTGACCCATAAGTGAACAACACTTGGGAAGTCTTTCCAAACATGTTGCTGGTGGTCTTCAGAAAAAATATTTCCCCTTACACTAAAGGAGAAACAGTAAACAGTAAATCCATCTGGTTTGCAAATTCTCTTAAAAAGTCTACACAGACAATTTGAGAGCTAAATAGAGCCAGTTCTGTTTTCTTAGACGAATAATGGAATGTGGAATTTCAGACCAGTGTAGATGACCAAGCTGGGTCATAAAAAAGCCACAGATTACATCCATGAATGTGTTGCAAACCTACCCAGTCCCCACTCCCTTACCCACCCCTCTGCCCCCGCCACTCTTCACCCCACCCTACAGGGGAGAAACCTAAAGTTGCTAGAGACAATTGAGGCATTTAGCTGGGGCTCCCCGTGCAGAGACCCAAACATGTATGGTTTCTGAGAAGGATCATTTTCACCAGGCTGTGAGCTGCTAAGCTAGGATCCTTCTGGAAGCTGCTCTGAGTCAGTTTACTTGTTGGGGATTCCTTAATGGGAGTCCAGAGGGGTAAAGGTGCTGGGGGAGGCACAGGGGATTCAACTTCTGACTCTGATCAATTAAGAGACCAGTCCTACGTGAGTCGGTCAAATTCTGTGCTCTTCTTTTCAGCTGAAAGTGGGCAGCATAATCATCAGTCCCTCTGATTCTCTAGGTTACTATGAAAAGCTAATATGACTAACTGAGAGATTATTCACAAGGCCAGGCCTAGGCCACCCCTGGCATATAGGGAGGCTTTATGTGTCTTAGGAAAGGTCCCTCCCTTCCTGTCAGAGCACATGGTTTAGCAAGCTGATCATGGGCTGCACTTTGTGTCCTTGATTAGGCACCCTTCACGGGACATACCTCCACAGCCTTCAAAGTGGCCGCTGGGTCATGGTGCCCCCTTGAACAATAAGATGAGTCTGCCTAATTACAGAGCCTCGGTAATTAGCCATCTCAATCAGCCAGCTGTGGTGATAGCAAAAGGCAAGGCACCCATAACCACTATCATCCCAATCCAGGCTACCAACAGTGACCAGAATGACCTCTCCCATGGAGGCCCTCCTCCCCTTGCACCAATGGTGAGGGCAGAGCACTGCATGTTGAAATGCTCACACGGACTTGCTCCATCAAAACACAGCACAGGTTTTAGAAGCGTCAAGCTGGCTCGTTTAAATTTATATCACTTAACAAAATCCTCCCCAGTTTCTCCTTTCCTGGGCCTACTATATTAGCCCTGTCCAAACAGTTCCTTTATTATGCCTAGATAATATGAGTCAAGATGTATTATATATTGCATATGTCTATATAATATAAAATGTAAGAGCCATGTATTCTCAGACACTAGAGTTCATTAACACCAGTGGATGTTTACTTTATTTGCCCCTTTTATTTTCTGTTTTCTGAGAGACACCTATTTTCCTTGGATTGCTTTTTTTGCCTCTTTATCTGAAACACTACTAGACCTATTTTTCTACTCAAATTTATATTTTATTTTAGTGCTCTGCATGATTCTGTTGCATTGTTGTGACTGAAACTCTACTGTGTGGAAACATTAAAACTGGGCACACAACACACCCTTGTTCTTTGAGCATCTAGTCGTGAACTATTTGCCCTACCTTGCTCTAACCTCACCCTACCTTGCTCTTTTTTTTTTGAAAGATTTATTTATTTATGCATACAAGAGCTGGGGTGTAAGCCAGAGGCATGGGGTTGGTGAGAGGATTCACCAGAGAGAGAGTGGGGAGCAGAACAGGCAGATCTACTGAAACACACTGCTGAGGGGAGCAGCAGGTGAGACAAGAGAGGTCTACTGCGCCATGTGGGAAGCTCCCTGGACAGGTATTGAACTCTGTGCTGCGGTAGCTGTGATAGCTTCATAGCCTGAAACTTAACCCCTTGTGCCACCAGGGAAGCCCCCTACCTTGCTCTTAGTGCGCCTAGATTCAGGTTTCATTGCCTTTTTCTATTTACATTGTTACCCTGAATAATGAACTTGACACTCTGTATCTTCCCCCAGCTACAGATACTGAGATCATCTCCAGCTAACAACATTCTAATTCCGTCCTCCCAGCCTGAACGTCTCCTAGTTTGGCTGTGCCAGGGAGACCACCCAACCTCAGGAGAAGAGAGAGTAAGGAGAACCGAGGAGAAACTCTCAGTGAAATTTAGAAGGAAAAGGAAGGTGCCCCTTCTTCACCAGGGGAGCACCCATCCATTCCACTTGCTAAGAAAGCCACCATTGAGTCTCCTGGGAATGGAGCCTGAATCCCATGCAAGTAGATTAATGGGACAACTCAGGGGGTGCCAAAAGAGTAGTTTAGGAGGCTCAAAAGAGCTGCAAAATATTTCACAAAGAGTCAAGTAAAAATTCAACATTGGTTGTCATTAAAGTTGACTGTCAGTGGTTCCTGAATGACATATACATTACTGTAACCTCTGGGTATCACTCTTAAATTCCTGAATGTCAGAAATCTGGGATTCCTCTGGCTTCCAGGCTTGTTTCATACAAATTCACCTTCACAAGGGGACAGAGATGGTGCCCTGTGCCTGCTGGGAACCCATCTGTGCTCTCCATCAGAGAACAAGCACCCCTAGCAGGACTCACCCTTGGGCCAGCCTCTAACCACAGCCCTTGGGGAAGAGTAATCACCAGCACCTGATCTCTCTCCAGTCAGCCCTGCCCACTGATTAACCAAACTTAAGTCCCAAACGTTCCCTCCTGCTTGGCTCCCTGGCCACTTCCTCACCCAGCGTAGACAGGAAATGGAATTGTCTCCATGGGTAACTGACATAGTACACTCTTTCGTGTCCTAGTATAGAGCATCACCCAAGCAGGATCATTAGCAAGAAGGTGCAATTGAAAGAATAAGGATTTACTAAAATAAATATTCTGCATTTGGCTATTCAATGGCAAAGATCTTCTTATACTCATTTGTTGAAGGAAGAGGAAAAGAGGGATATTCACTCACTGCTGGTGGGAATTAAATTTTTTTTAAACTTTTCTGATGGTTTACTCCGCAAACTAATAGATTAAAATGCCCTTGAAATCCAAGTGCACTTAAAATCATCAACTGCACTTCTAGAAATTTATCCGAAGGAATTAAAGATATAAACAAAAATTAAGCTGTTAAGATGCAGCATTTTTTTATTCTAGTGAAAAGCAAGATATAAACTAAATATTTAACAACAAAAGATTGCCTAAGTGAATATTACTTTCCTATAATGAAATACTACGTGGTCTGTTTAAATGATAAAGAAATGCATTTACAGATGCAGAAAGATGTTAACAATACATTGTTAAGCAGAAAAACAGATTACAATTGCATGTAGGGAAAGAAGTCTGAAAAGACATACCAATGTGGCAACAATTCTTATATTTGAATGGTACAATTTATGGGTGATTTTTATTTTTTGCTTGCCAGTAAAATTTTTCTCAGTTTTACACAAAAATGTGCATCACTTGTATAATAAAAATAAAATAAAATTTGTTTTTCAGTGTATGGACTTGGTTTCAATACTAGTTTGGCCTCTGGTCAGCAGTACAACCATGTGGAGACAAGAGTTAGACTCTCTGAGCCTCATGCAAAAGGGGGTTACTAGCACTTTCTTCATGAGGCAATGTGAAGATTAAATGGGGACACATAAATAAAGCACTTGGCATGAAGTAGACATGGAATGACATTTTTCCTTTCCTTCCTGGATGTCCAAAAATACCTCCGAATAACAATTCACAAAAACAAGATGGTCAGACTTGCAACTAATCATGTAAAATGTAGATTGAGAAAAAAAATAAGAGGCTCTTCTTTAATGTTCCTATCTAAGTTCTTAAGCTCTGACCTTCCCTACCCCTTGCAGCAGCAAACACAGAGACCCCCCACTTATTAGCACGTCTACAATCCAGGTGGAACCAGGCAGGCTGTGTTACCCAGCCCCATTAGTAGGGGCTGGTCTCCACCCTGGGTCTTCTATCCAGGCTGCCCACTAGCAGACTGCAGCTCAGGAAGATGACCAAACCCCCCGTGCAAAAATTGAATGCCAACATCTCAGGCCCTCCTCTCACTCCTTCCAGTTCCTCTCCATGTCTCACTTGTACTGCTTTGGACTTGAATTTCCTAATTCATGAATTTGGGTATCTGTGGGAAATTCTGCTGGGATTTGCCCTGCCTTCTTCCAACTGTACATTCATTCTCTCACCTAACTTTATGACTACCTGGTGGCTGCAAAGGTTTGTGCTAGTATATAGAGATGCATGACAGACAGACCTGCTTGAAGCCCTCACAGGATGGTGGGGGCAACAGGGACACAGCCCATCACACTATTATGCTGTTATAGTGACAATTATTAGTATAATGCTTATATACCACTTATTCTATGCCAAGAGCTGATCTAAGCATTTTATATACGTTAAGCACTTAATCCTCACAGCCTAGCTTTACAACGTAGGTTAAATATGATCTCTATTTTGAAGGGGAAGAAAAATGAGGCACAGAAGTTAAATAACTTGCAAGGGGTAAAAAGTTAATAAATTATAGAACAAGATTTGAACTGCAGCTTCTTTAAATGCAGCTTCTAAAAAAGACATTATAGAATTTTCACTTAGGTGGACCATACCTAAGGGAATTTTTAATTAGAGAAATTAAAATTAAGAACCTTTAAAACCACTTGTTTATCAAGCCATTTAAAATAAGTAATAACCCCATTACATGTTCATATAAGTACAAAACATATTTTTACATGAAAAGTAATTCATAAAAAAACTAGTGAGAAAAATGGTTTGCTTGTTTGCAGATCTCATGTAACATCTGGCTTATTAGCATGTTGATGGGTTTTCATATCTTCTTTTGCCTTTAATCCATTGTGATGTTACCTGGTTGTGCTAAAAGGTAAACTAGTACATCTTTAAAATGTTTTAGAGTTCATTTGAGAAAAAAACAATTCAAATCAAGTCCTCCCTAGTGGCACAACAGGTTAAACACAGAACTATGAAGCTATCCAGAGCCTCTGCAGCTGAGTTCAATCTCCGGCCAGGGGGCTTCCCACATGGCGCAGCAGACCTCTTCTGCCTTGCCTGCTGCTCCCCTCAGCAGTGCATTTCAGTCGATCTGCCTATTCTGCTCCCCACTCTGTCTCTGGTGAATCCTCTCACTCCCCCACACCTCTGACCTACACCCCAGCTTGTATGTGTAAATAAATAAATCTTAAAAAAAAACAATTAAAATCAGGGAGCATTAAACTGGTAATAGAAGCACACTCCTCTGATAGGATAGAAGCTAGGGGTAGGATTCTTATAGAGAAGATGCAAAAACAAAGCGACACAGTATATAATTGGTTCTAGCTTAGGCAATTGTCTTACTTAAGGAAGCCTGACTGGCTATTTGTGATTGTTTGTTTTTAGTTTTTGATTTCTTGGCCTTCAGGCATTCATAGACTTGGTTTGGATTTGCTTAGGAGGCTGCCAAGGCATTAGAGCCACTTCAACCTAATGGCCTCCTTGTTTAATTAAACTGTTGGAATAGATGAAGAAATCTGGTCCCACACAGACTTGGAATTCGAAAAGGAAGGAGTACTTTAATGGGCTTTTCAGGTAATTGTGGATATTCTTGATACTCCACCCAACCTTGACAAATGGTAGTTTCTTAAAGCTTAACTGCAGTGTGGAATCTGACAGTTTGCAAGAGAGGACACCAGTTTTCCAAAATTCTCATTTTTCATTTGAACTCTCAGTTTATCATTTACAGCAAATACCATGACTTGTTTTCCTTAAAATGGCAGCCTCAACTTCATCTTTCGGGGGCGGGGGGGAAGGGGGGAGAACCTGCCAACTACCCAAGTCCAAATAACCATAGTGTATATATCAGTCATCCCTTCAGAGGAAAATGGTCTTCCATGAAAAAAATGACCGGTTCAGCTCCCAGTTCCAGCAATCACTGTGGAACCTTCCCACATGGTCACCCCTGCTTGCTGGTAGGCAGCAGGGTGCTTTGGGAGTACTTCCCTTCCAGCACACAAAACATCAGACAGGTTTTGAAGGGTTGAAATATAAAAAGTTTTTTTTACTGCTTCATCAAGGACATTCTTAAATGAAACTGGCTCTTCATTTCTTTTCACTGCGCATATGAGGTGGCAAATAACAAAAAGACTTCTACCCCACCTTGATTCATACTAAGGCACCAGTAGCCTTACCTCCATTGTTTTTGCACCATCAACTCAATGTAAAAGGAGAATAACATGTTAGTCATGGTCTAACAATAATTTTGAGTTCATAGACTTTTTTTTTGCATAGAACTAGAGTGTAGGCTAGAGGTACAGTGGGAGGATTCACTGGACACTGAGTGGAGAGCAGAACAGGCAGATCTACTGAAGTACACTGCTAAGGGGAGCGGTGGGCAAGACAGGAGAGGTCTGCTGTGCCATGTGGGTCAGCTCCCTGGCCGGGGATCAAACTTAGTCTGTAGCAAACTCAGACCACACTTTGAGAATTGCTGCTCTGGATGATGCTAACTGGGATTTTGTACAAGTTTCCTCGAGGACCAAGTTCAGGTGAAAGCCCTGCCTACGGCCCAGATTGCTGGTGACCTCTGCAACCCCTTCCCCCTCCATGAGTCACACCCATGCCCTTGAGGTGATGTTCTGGCTTAAATAGACCACAGGCCACCACTTGTGCTCGCATTAGACCCACCTACCCTGGACCAAACTTCAGCTCACTTCACCCCTGTGGATAGAATGGAACTCTTATGTCCCCACACCCTGACTTTGCGCTGGCAAGACATTATTGATTTTGGTATTTATAAACTCCTAAGGGGTAGTTATCATCAGCACCTATTTGCCAGTGAAGAGACTGGGGCTCAGGGAAATAGGATCCTGACATGAAAGTGAGTCCTCACTCTGCCATCTGGCCAGTTTCCTTCCCTCCCCTGTCTGGACTGCTCCCGTTGAGATCCACCCACTGGTGAGCTTCCAGCATGCCTCACAACCAAAATTTCCTGAAATGAGAAAATTCCCAGCACTGGGGATTTTAATCATCCAGTGTTCAAATTCCTAATATTCATAAATCACTCAGACGTTGGAAACAATGAGACACATCAGTCTCAGGAATAATTGAGAAAGTCTGACTGGGTTCCCTTCTGTCACTGTTTGCAGGGAGCCAGCCCAGGAGATGCAGGTCTTCCCTGGGAAGATCGTCCCCCCAGGCTGAGGGCCTGACATCTCTGTCTTTGTAGTGAGCATGGGAGTTGACATCTTCCCAGCCCCTGCCTCTTCCTCAGCTCCAGGGGCTCCCTGGAACAGCCAAAGCCCATTCAGACAAGTCACAAAATAACTCCCCAGGATGTGACCAAGATAAGAATCACATCCTAAAACTCAGCTTCAGGAAAGTTTATCCCAAAATAAACCCAAAGTTGAAGTAAATAAAGCATTAGGAATATTTTGAGAGAGCATTTTTACAGAACTACAAAAAGGAAAAAAATACTATTGTCCACAGCCTTTGTTCAGACATTCCGTATTCCTGGTACATCTTGTTAAGTGGTGGTTTCGTATCTGACATTGATGCCAGGGGGAAATGACCCATGTTTATGAAAATTACACCATTTCTTCTGAGGCTAAGAGTGAACTTTAAGCACTGGTTTGAGATAGGGCAGAGTTTGATGAGGACTCAAGGTTGGGCTGATTAAAGCCAGGCTGGGACGAACATGCAATTTGTGCAAAAGAGCCAGGAGAACAACAGTTAAGGAAGAACTTCAGTGGGTCTACACTGAGGACTCTGTGGTATAACTTTGACTTCTAGGGGGAGGAGGGGAAACAGACAGAAAGCATGATTTCACAGGACAAGAGAAAGAACAGCACTTGACATAAAGAAAGGCAAAGAATCTGAGATCCCAGATACCCAATCAAAGACAGCCGATTCTATCCAGGCATCTCTGATCATACTGCCATCTTTCATTCATCCAATCTAGGCACTGGGGAAATCAATGATGTAAACATTGCCATGCCCTCAAGGAACTTCCATACCAACAGGCAAAACAGCTTTGTGAATAAGCAAAGATAAGAGGGTAACAAGTGCCATTAATTCTGATGGGGAAGAAGTTTCACACAGGAAGCTTCCTTGGAAAGATGGCAGTTGACCTAATTAAACCCCCAGCAAGGATGATGGGTGGGTTTTTAACAGATGAAGGTGGGTTCTGAGACCAGCCTGATACTCCCAAATACATAATCATCAACCTATATAATCATTATTCTGCATTGTATCTCTCCACTTAAGTCCTGCAGAAATGGCATAAGATTTAAATTTAAATTTGAACATGATAAGCATCGAATGTTCTATTTGACCCAGGAAAGCTATGTGATCTAGTGGTGAAAAACAAGGGGTCTGGGATGCTAAATAACAAAAATCCAACTGAGTTGATTTTCAAGATCCAATTGACTTTATTTAGCAACAGATCAGTGTCCCAACTAACAAGTAGAAAGTCACTGCAAGAAGTTACACAAGATGGGAGGTTTTTATAGACAGAAAGAGTTGAGACAAGGTTAGCAGCAAAAGAGACAGAGGATTACTTCTGGCAATGCCAATCTCAAATCAGGATGGCAAAGGGGTCTTGTGCAGGTTCTCCTAGTGCAGACCAGGAAACTCCAGATTGGTTACTTTCAATTTCCACTTTCGGGACAGACTAAAACTACGATTAGGTGAGGCATTAAGTCTTGCTGATATTTGTCATGTATGACTCCATTTTGAAACTGTTCTTTTCCTTCTTTTCTTCCTTTATTCTTTTTTCAACAGGGGCAGACAGATTTTGATTTCAATTCTGTCACTTATTAGTTGTGGACAAACTGTATAACCAACTAGGTATGGGAGCAATACCTACCTCACAGCAATGATGTAAGAAACGGAATGCAACAATTGTAGTGTCTGGCACATAATATTCCATTATTTCTTTGCGATCAAGTAACTGCATCCCAAATATCCCTCAATTTCACATCTTGTTCTTTCCCAGTCCCACAACCGTAGCCTAGGCTGCCATTATCGCCTACCTGGATTACGTGGCATTCTCTACACTTATGTCCCTGCTTCCTGTCTTGTTCCCCTTCATACCACTCTTCACACAACAGTCAAAACTATTTTTGTGTGCCCATGCCTTTCCCATGCTTCAAATCCTTCATTAACTCCCCCTGTCCTCAATAAGGTTGAAACAAAAATGACTTTCAGGTTCTTCACTACTTGGCTCTGCTTAACTCTCAGCCTTCCCATCATTCTCTGTGCTCACTTTTACCTCCCAAACTTTGCAGGCACTTCCTTCTGCCCAGAACACAGCCCCCACTGCCCCTGCTTTCCTCCTTCTCCAGACTAAATCCTCTACCTTCCCAGATTGTGGACTGTCTGTGCTTCTTTCAGGAAGCCTTCCCTGCCTCTTTCCCCACAGCAAGACTGGATTTGTGCCCTCTCTCTGTACTTTCATACCCCTGTCCCACTTTTCCTTCCTTAATCATACGTCATTATAATTACTTTTCTGTGTCCACCCTTAGATAGTCATTTCTTCAGAGTAGGTGTAGTTTTCATCTCCAGTCTCTGGCCTGTTTTGAATGATCGAATAATCTCATGGCTAATGAATGGCAGAGATGAGATTAAAACTCAGGTTGGTCTAACCCCCAAGCCCAAGGGTTCTCACCATCCCCATTAAACCTAACTAAAAACAAGTAGAGCCTCCCCTCTGCGCCCCAATCTTTTTTCTCCTGCCACCACCCTCCAGTTCCCCACACCTGTTCCAAAGTCCCTCCCTTATCTGTGGACTCTCCCTCTGCCAGGAACTCCTGTCCCCTTGCAGACTGATGTTCTATTTGAACTGCAAAATCCTAATTTTCAAGAAAAGGTGTCAACCCATTGATTTGGGGGGAAACTTTCGGAGTGCCAATGACCTGGAGGGACTTTCCTGGCTGGAGTATTGACTTCAGGGGTGCTAAAAACCACCTGGCGACTCAACTCAGGAGAAAATTCCTAGAAACTAGAGCAAATTGCTTTGCTTCTTACTTATTAAAATGAATTGAGCCAACCCTCATTCGTCAATATTTATAGACTGAAAACAGTATTTGTAGACTGACAACCGCTCCCTGTGCTGGTCAAGCTGTGCGCGCTGAGAGGACGGGAATAATGCCCAGGGACAGAGACAGCGTCTCATGACTGGCTAGAAGGTGACTTTTCTCAGTTTAGAAGTTTCTACCATCTCGTGGGAAAAGCACTAGTGTCAGCTGAATACAGGAAAGGGGACCTTCTCCCCGCCTCCAGTATTTAATATTAGAGTCCGGAACACTAAGGGACATGAATATTGATAACGCCACTTACTGAGGACCGACCGCAGTTCACACACTCGATGCATCTCTCTAACCCTGAAAGGGAAGAATTTATACAACCATGTTGTACATTTGGAACATGGTAGAGTGTGAGCTAAGAACCTGCCAGGGTCACTCACTGCTCACAGACTTTCAGATGTGCCATTTAAGCTCTGTCTTCCCAGCACTCCCAACCCCGTTCTAGGGCCCACACACAGCATTGCTCTAGTCAGCAGCACCTAAAGGGAGTCCCTGCTTCCTCTTTTTCCTTCCTCCATTCTAAAGTGTTTTCATATGTAAATCAGGTTATATCAACTTTCTGCTTGAAAGCTCCCAATTGTAATAGGCATCCTTACTGTTTGCCAAGGGCCCCCCAGTACCCTGTGGTTTGGGCCAGACCCACCCCTGCTCCAGCAGACGCCTGTTAGCCATCCCAAGTCCCACTGGCCTTGCTGCAGGAATCGTCCTCCGGGCAGGGCCTTCTTTTGACCACAGAGATTGGATGGGGTTATGAGGAAGGGCCATTCCTGGAAACCCAGAACTGAATAACTTTTGAGGTTGTAAGGAGTAATTTTCTGCTCTCATTCTCACTGTCACTCTCTCCGGAATATGAATGAGAAAGCACAGCTTCCTGGCCTGCTGGCAGCTATCTTGTGACCTTGTGGGAAACCCCAGTGAGGAAGGGCCTGGCCACGGGTGCGGGAGGGAGCCCGAGGCCCTGGCACAGACACAGAGCCGGACATTGACCACCACATCTGAGGCCTTTCCACCTTTCAGCCTCTCAGTTATGGTGAACCAATAAACCCTTTTTATTGTTCAAGCGGCGTGGGTTAGGTTCTCTATAATTTGCCTCAGAAATTCTCTTGGGTGATTCAGTTGCCTCCTGGTGTACTTTGAATTGCATCCAGACGCCCTACCTTGGTATTAAAGGCTCACTAAACACTAAGATCAATGAGTGGTAGGGCAAGGGCTAGACTTTTATTTACCCTGGTATTGCCAGCTCCTGACATCAATCTAGCATGTAGCAGGCACTCTGTACATTTTTTTTTAGTTTTTGAATGAGTGAATCCAGATCTCTCTCTAGTGTGTTATCAGCTTCCCAAAGCGAGGGAGTCCTACAGAGGACCCCCTGCATCATCTGCTGCGGCCACCTCTGACACCTGTTTTGTTAGATACCCTGCCCCTACCCCATCAGGTCCTGGGGGAGACCACCCTGGGTTGGGCTTGGCAGTTCTGAAAGTGAGATGTGTGTCAGGCAGTGTGTCTGATTTCCACATACCTCAGGAGGGGGCAGCAAGCAAAGGCTAAGCTGCAAGACTGTGAAAGGGGTCCCTGGAAGGAGAGTCCCTGGAAATGGCTGGAATTCTCACCAGTAAATGAGGAGGGGACTCAGAATCCCTGTGAACTGGGCAGCGACGAATGTGACCAGTGGGGCATCAAGAATGTCCAGGTGTGGGTCGGGGGACATTTCATTCATTCCTTTTGTTTATCCAGCCGGCAGGTCCCTTCCCGCCTTCAGGTCTCTGCTCTGCTGTTTCCTCTGCCTGGTCACCAGTCACTCTATCCCTGGCCAAACTTTGTCTTCAGTTTTACAATGTTTATCAATGAGTGATTATATTTATTTGTTTGTTTTTCCCTAATCCTCCCTCACACCTCCCCACCAAAATATTAGCCCCATGAAAGCAGGGAACTTCACTGTTTGTTCCATCTCTCATATCCACAGTCACCCTGTAAGTACAGATGGAATCTAGGAACTGTGGCCCCACCCCTGCCCACACAGAGCTCTCCCCCGACCCCTCAAAAGACTGGGTCTCTTTAGTGAGGAAGTATTTAAGGTTGACCTCCTTGGGGAAGTCTACATCCCTCATCCTAAAGTACCCCTTCCCTACCACCATTTCCGTCAAGGGGTATGTTTATTTCCTTCATAATCCTAATCACAATATAAAATTATCTCCTGTTTGTGTACTTGTTTGTTACCTGCTTTCTCAAGTGAATGTGAACTTCATCCTCTGCTGATTCCAGAAAAGACATTAAGGAGGTGCTCAGTGTACATTTGTGGAAGAAAAAATGATGGAGGAATGGGGGAGTCTCCAGGGTTCTGCTTTGCACCTGTGGACAGGAGATTAAGGAGACAAGGCTGATTTCAGAGCAATGCTGTGTGGCTAACAGAGGGCTTGTTACCTAGAGAAAACATAGGTCAGCCATGTTGTAACTGTCTCAAAACAGCATATCTGGTGAAGTTCAAGTATGAACCCAGATTTGATTCATTTTCCAGTTCACTTTTCTAATGACTCATATAGTGTAGTTTTCCTGTGGAAAATTTATCTACATATACACTTAGAGAACCAATAATCTCCCCTGTCCACCTTAGTCCGGATTCTCACGAGGTAGAGACTGGGTCTTTGAGAAATCATGGCTAAATCTCTTGGTTTGCTTGTCTTCACAATGCTTCAATTAAACCACTTTAATGAGGCAGCAGCATCTAACACCCACTGATATTTTAAAAGTCTCTCCTCACCTTTGTGCTACAGCAGGCTTCTGGCTTCTCTTTCAATTATTACCTTAACCATGCCCCAGAGACCTAGGATCCCGTTTATTTTGACTGGGAGATTGTTAAACCGCAGGTGGCAAATCCGAGACAGTGCCAGGCTGTGATTTCCATTGCTCCACATGGCCACAGGACTGAGAATAGCCAAGGCCGCTTCCTGCTGGAGAAGGAAATGGTGGTTTCCTCAACTCCCGGAAACTTTACTTCCTCTCTGGTACTGAGCTTCGCATGAACCGATCAGATAGCCTCTTCCCACCCTAAGCCCCCAGAGACCTGGCCCAAGCCTGTGAAGACATCCTGTTTCTTCGGAGGAAGAGGCCCAACTTGAAGGAACCTCTAGGGTATTTGAGTGAAGGGTGAGTGGGCAGTGTGGCAGGAAGGGGAAGACCAGCAGCAATAATAACATTATCCAGTGTCAGCTATGAACTATGCCCCACCCAACCTGCTTGTCCTGATGCCCTATGAGCTAAGTAAACTTGACCTAAACTCTCACTGGCCTTTGACAGTCCAAAGTCATCCTAGACAGAAAATTCCGTTCTTCCTTGTTTCTATAAAATGTGCTCACACCACACATTGCAAGAGTTTGGAAACATTGCAGAGGACTTGAATGGTTATAGGGCATCATCGTATTTTCTGACAAGGAGCCTCAATCCTGTTTCCTCCTCCCTGTCCCCTATTAGCATTACCTGTTGGGCAGGGAGGAGTCTCTGGGCCTGTTTTCCCTCTTTCCTCGCTCTAGGGAATTAGCTACTTCTTCGAAATTCAATGGGTAAAGCAGTTAACACAGATAAAGCACTTGGCACAATGTCCAATGCCCAGTAAATGTTCATATTGTTTCATTCTGCTTCCTCCTCCCTTTCAGAAGGAAGAGAAAGAAACTTTGCTTTTTCATGAAGAATAACAGTATCCCTTCTTTGAAAACTTGGCGCCAACCCAAATTCACACCCTTGGAATTTCAGCTTCTGTAGCAACAGGCCTTATCAGGGCATGTCTCTGAGTCCTCCTTATAGACCATTTCAATGACTGCATCGGTGTCATTAACATTTATTCCCACTTAATAGTACCCAACTCACCAAATATTCTTTTTATGATATTATACCATGTTAAAAAATAAACTTCTATTTTTAGAATAGTTTTAGAAAACTGCAAAGACAGAACAGAGTTCCCTCATCTTGTATCTCACATCCGGATTTGCCTATTATTAACATTGCACGTGAATGCCGTAAACCCGTTATGTAATGAACGAATATCGATACATCATTAACTGAAGTCAACTCTTGATTCACACATCTCTTGTTTTTACCTACTGTCCTATTCCAGGTATCCATCCAGGATGGCACATTATATGTAGCTGTCAGGTCTCCTAGCTTCCTCTTGGCTATGACAGCCTCTCAAACTCGACTTTGGAAGCCACTGACAGTTTTGAAGAGTACAGGCCAGGTGTCTCGAAGACTGTCTCTCAATTATGTTTTGTCTGATGTTTTTCTTATGGCTGAATAGACTAGGGTTTGTGGAGGAAGACCTCAGAGGGTAAAGTGCTACCCAAATCACACCTTGTTATAACATATGACAATGACATGAATTATGATAGTTGATACTGACTTGATCACCAGGCTGAGGTCAGATGACTTCTTCACTCTGAAGACACTCTTTCATTCTCCCTTTCCATATTCTAGCCTTTGGAAAGGATTCACTCTGCAAACCCCACATTTAAGGAATAGGGAGACATGCTTCACCTCCTTGCCCACACAGCACCAATGTATATTTGCAATTCCACTGTATGGCAAATTTGTATATTCTTCCTCCATTGATTGATTGATTGATTGAAGTCACTTATACTAGCAGGGACTCACGGAGAATGGATTTATATTCTTTGTTATAATCCAATATTACTGTATTTAATTTGAGTCTCAACTCATTCTGGCTTTGGTCACTGTTTGGTCTTAAAACAGGCCAAAAAAAGATAATTAGTATTGAGAATTGAGAAAAGAATTGAGAAAAATTGTACAACAAAGATAGACCAAGCCAAGCATTAAATATGCCCAAAGCTTCTCATTCAGCCTTAAAATTTACGAGCATTTGACTATTTCTTCCACTACCTAGCTGGATATATTTTAATATAAATATTATATTATTGCTGGGACATATGCACACATGCACACACACGCACACACCACCACCACCAACAACAACAACGTTTTGATAGAAGAGGTGCTTCATTAGAAAATTCCTTGTTTATTGTCTGTAGGACCTCTTGTCCTCTGGCAGTGACATGCTCCTTCCAGGATATTCGCTCCTCAGCTTGGGGAGTAAACTGAACAGAAGGAAGGAGCAAGGTTATATAACTTGTCCAATGTCACACAGCCAGCAGTGGCAAATCAAGGGGCTGAGACCTGAGTGAGCACACCCCCAAGCTGGTGCTCCTGGGCCCTGCAGGGCACTGTCTGTGTGCCAGGGTCCCTGGGCAGAGGCAGCCTAGCTCAGGGAGGCTGATGTCATCGCTACTTCAAGGAGGTGCCCTGTGCCCTTCCCCATTGGCCTGGACTCCCCTGCCCTCCAAGCCTCTGGAATCACACCATATAATTTAGGCTTCCCTCTCCCTCCAAAACATAAACTAGAGCGAAGGGGAAAAAAAAAAAAACCCACCCGCAGGATGTGCCTATCATCGAAGCGTGTGAATGTGGGAGAGAACCAGGCTTTGGGGGATGATAAAGAACTTGAACAAAAAATACTATTTTTTTTAAGTAAAAAGACTTTCTATATCCAAACAATTTTTGCTGAAACTACAATGCCCATAATAAAATGTATTGAGGGAACTTATAATTATGCCAAATTAAACTATGCAGAAGTGTCTCTCTGGCCGTGAGAACCATTTATTTCTCGGTGCACTTGCATTGAATGACTGGAGCCAGGCAGCCACAGTTCAGAAAGAAGCAGCTTGGTAAGAGAAAGAGGTCATTCTCTCAGACGAATGGCCTTTGCCCTCCTGAGCAAGGGTCTGGCTGGCTCCTCTGGCAGGGTGGGCCCTCGGGCGTCGCTCTGTGAGAGCCTGTTTTCAGAGCTGAGCTCCTGCCAGAGGAGCCTCTTAGCTCCGCACCTCTCTCCAGCGGTCTCATGCATTCAGCAAATATAACCCTGTTCAGGCATGGACCCCAACTCCTACCTCCTCCATCAGGAGTAGTGGTGGGCTTCCTGAGAATCACCCCCTTTCCTCACATGCTGGTCTAGCGTCCAAGACCTAACTTTTAGTCCCTGCTGCACCCATCACTGACTGTGTGACCCCACTCCACCTCTCTGGGTCCCCTTCTTCTCATCTGCAAACAGGAGTGGTTGGACTCAAGGTCAGGCCAGGCCTGATGCTCTCACCATGTGCTTTGAAGGGGACAGCTTTTGCAGCAGAAAAATGAGGACAGGAGGTGACCTTGTCCTCAACGCTGCCCTTCAAAGCTTGCTGCAGACCTTTAGGTCCTTTTGGTAACTCGGGTTTCCTCTCAAGTATGTAAAACATTGGACACAGTGCAAACTCAGTCAGTGTTGATGCCCTTTCCTTCCCTTTTTTGCAACTGCTTCAAAGGGCCCCCACCTGCTTTTGCATGCTTCGCTGCCTGGGACAAGGCAGCTTTGCCCCACACCCCACATACTCCTGGCACCTCAATCATCTTCAGGGGGAGTTTCAGGATGACTGCGGCCATTCAGCTTTCAAAGACTCCAAACTGGGGGCTTCATGTCTAGCTCAGTGTGACAAAGGGATGGAGCTGGAACAGGAGGGTTGTAAGAATTAACCAGTTCTCCCACTGAGAGGCCAGGCAACCTGTGTTCTTAAATCCTCCTACCAGATTAAGCCCAAACCCGTGGATCACCCACAGCCTTGAACAGATGTGACATGATGGGACACTTTCTGGGCCTCAGTCCAATGAAGGAGCCAAAAGTAGACAGCACATGGGCACTGGCACTTGTCACTCTCTCCCTGGTGTTATTTGTGGAGGCAGCAGGGGGTCTGAAAAAGAACATGAGCCAAAAGACCTGGGTTTTCCCCCAGCTCTGCCACTTGCCAGCTGTGTGACTTTGAATCAGTCACTTCACTGCTCTCAGCCTCAGTTCCCATGACAGAAAAGCAGCGATCATTATATGGATTTCACGGAGTCTTGAAGATTTCTGGGACAGCCTATCAAACACTCATTTCCTCCAAGAGTCTGTGCGCAAAGGTGAAAGTGACACCCCTGGCTGGGAGGAGGGCCTGGCTCAATGTCCTCCCACATCACGGGCTTCCCCAACTTCTCTTCCTCGCTCTGCTCCATCTGGCCCCACGTGTGATTCCACCTTAATGCTCCATCTTCCAATTTCACTTCTCCTCACCATGGCTCCTTGGCAGCAGGGATCCTGTCATGTTTAACTTTGCTTTCCCACACCTGGCCACACATGGGCTCCTAGAAATGTATATCAAGCTGAAGGTACTTGTAAGTGAGGCCTGCTTTTGGGATTACCAGCTAGTGAGCCAGCCAGGTGTTGCTTAACAACATGGAGATGTGTCTTAGGTAGTTTTGTTGTCATGCGAACTCATGCGAACACAAAGCCAGATGACAAAGTCACACTGAGGCTGTAGGTATAACCCACAGGGACCGCCCGTTGTTGAGTGAAACATCATTACATGGTACAGAGCTGAATCTAGTCACATGTTCCACCTCCCTACCCAGGTGGTACTCGTGGGAGAATGAGCTTGCGGTTGAGGAGGCTGCAAAGTCTAGGAAAGAGACCTGCATGCAGATAAGTCTAAGCCTGTGAACAAGCATGTCATGTTCCAGAAATATTTCCCCACGGCACACTGGCCCTCAGGTGAGGCTCTGGTTTCTGAACTTTTTCTGCCAGCTGGTGTTTTTCTTTCTACTCATTTGGATTCAAACAGACCTGAGAATGACTTTCAGCAATGTAACTTTGCAGTGTGAGCTCAGACAAGGGGCTTCCTGGTCTTATCTGCGCTGGCCTTCGGCCATCAGTGGTACTACCTAAGGGAGGTGTCAGGTCTAAGTGTGCCTGGCATGGACCTGCCACACAGAGAGCTGTCAGGCCTTGTTCCTCCCAAACTGCCTCTCTTTCTTTCTGCATAGCTATGGGGCCAGATGAACAGGTTTCAGAGAATCAGGAAAAGAGGCAGCTATAGGTAAGTGGTTTAAGGAAGGCAAGAGAAGTTTCCGTGTTGATGATATTTTTAAATGCTAAGGTGCAACAGGAAAAAGCCAGGTGAGAGAGAAACCACACTGCCTGCCAGGGAGTAGACAGCGTAGTCCAGCCCTTGTAAAGCAGCCCAGAGCTTCTAAAGCAGAGCAAAGGTCAACCTTCTTGAGAATAAACCACAGAACCTGCGGCTTTTACCTCCCTCTGCAATTCCCATGAGGTTTCCGCCTCTGGTCAGTGGGCAGGTGAGCGCTGCCCTGCCTTGCCAGCTCAGGCTATGCACCTGGGCTTGAGGGAGGTCTTCCTTGCCAGGGAGCAGGCCACCCTGATGAAGAAACTTGTTTTTGTTCCGGTACCCCTGCCGGGCTGACCCCTCTCCTCCAGGCTGTTTGTCCAGCACTGACCCTGCGCCTTCCTTCAAGGTCCCTTCACCTACCTCTCTCCCTTCTTCCTTTGACCTTCCCAATAGCCCCCCCCCATCTGTGACCACTGTGTCTCCAGGAAACTCCTGCCGATGGCACTCCTCTGCACTGCTCTCGTGCCCTCGAGATCGCTGCATGCTGCAGGCACTGACACAGCTGCTCTCTTCAGTTTTGTCTTTTATTTTCTGTTCTGCTGCATCCTCACCTCACTCAGACAGGACCATCTGGCCTGCTACTTCCCCCATATCTTTACTCTTCCTCTGCTTCCACCTCCACCCATCCAAACCTAGCCTTGCCTACATGCCCCAGTCAAGGCCACTTGGCATGTCTGCTCTATCATGGCAGTTTCAGTTCCCCAAATGTGCCCTGCCCAGGCTCGCCTCCTGTGTCTTTGTCCTTCAGCCCTCTGTGTAGATGTCCCCTCCTCTGGGCACCTTCCTAGGTCCTTGCCTCTAACCCACTCATATTAGGTGCCCACTACTTGAGCCCTTTTGTACCTACTTCCATTATCCTTCTTTCAGTGCTGGAATTAACCAGTTTCTGCTTTTCTGCCCCTCAGACAGAAAACCATGTGAGAGCCAGGGCTTGTTCTCCTATGGAGTTACATCCCAGCAACTAGCTCAGTGCCTATCCAGGGCAGATTCAAGGATGAGCCACACTGAACGACCCTGCTCTGCACTCATTGCACTGGACTCAAACAGACACACAGCCAATGCCACCATCGATCCATTCAGCCCACAGAATATCTCCAATGCCTACTGTGTGCGAGGACAGGGCTAGGTGCTAGAACAATAAAGAAGACAGTCCCTGCCCTAAAGAAGAAGCAGTCTGGTGGCGGGGCTGGGGTCGGGGGCGGGGGGAGAGACCACTGCAATGTAGGTGGAATGAAGCCATGGTAAAGAGACAACCTCATTACTGTACAAGTACAGGGGAGGGAGCCAAAATTTCATCTGGGAGAGTCAGGGTAGGCTGCTAAGTGGAGGTGGCAGCTGTTGGGTTCTTTCAGATGAGGAATTTACTGGGTTTAGGAAAGAGGATTGAGCTGGCCAGTTTGGACAAAGCAGCCTGTGCAAAGGCAGCAAAGGGGACAAAGGGTCACTGCTTTAAGGGGGTGGTAAGTTCAGTGTCATGGGGGTGTGGAGTCCAAGAGGGGAGTGGAGGCAACGAGCAAAGGCAGAGCCCACCCTAGAAGGGCCTGACATGCCAAGTGTCGCAGGTGAGCCCTGATGCTGCAGGCAATGAGGCACCTCAGAGACGGGCACATGCCAGTCACGTGGCCAAGTCTGGTTTTTAGCAGGATGGCTCTGAGCAGTGAGGTTTCATTTCCTACCTCCTTTCTCACAAACTCTCCCTTACCCTTCCATCCTTCACCTGAAGACCAGTGGTTCTCAAAGTGTGAACCAGCACATCACAGCAACTGAGAACCTGTTGAAAATGCAAATCCTCAGGCCCTCCCCCTCCCCGGCCTACTCTATCAGAAACACCAGAGATGGGACCAGCCATCTGTGCTTGAACCAGCACTGCTGGTGTTTCTAAGCAAGTTTAAGAGCCAACGCACCAAACAGTCCTCTTCAGAGGTAGGAAAGGACAAAATAGGAAAATGCTTCCTTGAGCTTCAGAGTTTTCCAATCACATCCCCTAAGACATGCATCTACTCTTTCATCCAACAAACCCCAGAGAGCACCTACTGCATGGAGACAGAAGGCAGAGTGATTAACTCCCAATTCAGTCTGTAATTTATCTCACAGATAAGTATTGAGTTTTGTATGCTTCCAGCTTGAACTCAGACACATCTGAGCCCCAGCCCCAGTGCTCGCTGCCAAGAATGGAAACGTGGAGCACAGGCTGAGGAGGGAAAGCTCAGTACCAGGCTCGGCGACAGGAGGGTACCAGCATTTCCGGGGGGCACCTCTCTAGGTGTGTGTGGCTCTGTCCTCCCATACAGGGCTCCTGTGGCAGGCAGGGGCTCTCAGCCGTGCGGGGAAGGGCACGGGGAGGGGCACTCCAGCACACACCAGTGACACATGTTTCACATTATATGCAACATTCTTTGTGGGAGCCCCAGTGAAAAATACACATGGCCAACCATCCCTTCCTTGGAAGGAGGGGGCCCCAGGAAAGGGGATTTGGCTGCTGGCTTTATCAAGAGTTAGAAACAAAGTAAAGGCTCTGAGCTTGTCAGGAAAGGTCTGTGCTGAGGCCTTTTATTTTAAGAATCAGGAGATGGAAACCCAGATAGCCCAGGAGCCCACCTGGGTCTCGAGACCGTGGTGGACAGTGCATGGTGGTGTCATAGACCCCAGCGCTCCGATAGCCTCACGGCGTGGCATTTGGGAATGTGGCCACCTGGCTAAGCATCCCCTCACAGGGAGGTGCTAGGAGGCCCCTGTGAAATGGCTTTTGTAAGAGCACTCTCTGTAAACATACATGTATATACCTGAAACAAGGTACATGAAAGGGATGCTTATGATCGTTACTGTATGTAGAAAATTCCGAAGGAGATATGGTCCAAAAAATTATCTGCCAGCATGACAGTGGAAGAAATATGAATTTATTGACACACAAAACTGGATATAATCCTACCTTCACCACATATTGGCTGTGTAGCTTTAGACAAGTTACTTTACTTCTCGGAGCCTCAGACTTCTCAGGTACAATACGGAGGTAAAAATAGTCTCCTCCAGAAGGAATGGCAGCAAGCATGAACTCTGACTCTCTGGAAATGTCCCTGGCCTACAGGAGGTGCCTGATAGAGAGAAGCTCAGCAACCGAAGGGCACCCCACTACCCAGGTTTGAGGTCACTCTAAGAGTTAGCTTTGCTTTGCACAAGCCCTCAGTTGAGGAGACCAGGCTGCTTCTACCCCCTGACACTCCTCTGAAAAGCTATTCTTCATCCTCACAGTTCTGGCAGCCTCCCCTCCATCCTTGATCAAGTTACAGACCCATTTGTTTTCCCCTTACAAAGCACTGCAGTCTGCGGCTTCTCCCCCTTCTCCTCCAGCCTTGTGAGCTGGGCCAGAGTTCAGCACAGAGTAGCACGCCCGGCCCTTCTCATTAAGGCACACAGAAAATGTCACAGCTGGCCCTGCGTCCGCTCCCTTATATGTGTCTTCATCACTTTCCAAGCCCCTGGAAGCAATTCCCAGCATCCTCTTCTCTTCAGTGGAGTCAATTCCCTGGAGGGGAGGGGAGTTTCTTAAACCCACTCCAATCCAGCAGGTGTGGATGAGGGATGTGACCCAAGGCAGTAAGACAGGAACTAACATTTGTGGCCACCTCTCAAGTCCCAGCCTCCTTTCATGCACACGCGATCTTTGCATGAACACGAGTTTTCTGGAAGCCATTCTTCTGACTCCCTCAAGACTCGCTCCCTTCATAACCTGCACTTCTTTGTGCAATACTTACAAGTGTGTGTGTTGAAGTCTTTTCTCCCTGCAGCATCAAGACTACCTCATCGTCCAGTGTGTCTCTGGCACCTGTCACAGATAGGTGCATAATAGATATCTGATAAAAGAGTACAGTTTGTATGCATAAATAAATCTTTAAAAACAAATAAAGTAGGCATTTTCAAAAAAAAGAGTACATGCTTGTGGCAATGCTGTAGGGCAAATGCTCATTTTCCTAATTTTGCAGAAAGGCAGTGGATAATCCGGGAGGTGAGAAGTCTTACGTGGGTCTACCCAGCCAGCAGATGGTAGACTGAGATTCCAGCCCCAGTTTTTCCCTCCTGCATTAGATTTATATTCCGATCCAGGCTGAAAATGTTAACAAAGGCAATTTTTTTCAAGGAAGAAGCTGAAACTGTTTGCCCAGAATTCCCTCTCCACCCCCAACACAGCGTGATTTGTGCTAAGCAAGAAATTTCCCGAGAGCTTTACACAACCCACGCGGGGAGGAGGAGAAAGACAGGGGCAGCCCTTGTCCCTCAGCTGCCAGGGACTGGGTCCTCACATGGAACCCCTCCCCAGCTGGTCCCCACCAGGCCGACTGGGATGAAAAGTCTCAGAACAAAGGTCACATTTTCCCCAGTGAAGCAGAGAGGCCAACACTGGGGAAACAATGGCCTTGCTGGGGATCAAAGAGAGTATGGCCCAGACTGAGGACAAAAGCTGAGCCCCAGCTTGATAAGAATGACACCTGCCCTGCTCCGCCTCTGACAGAGGTCTCACAGAGCAAGCTGTCAGATCTTCTGAGGCCCATCCCATCTTCCCTGCCTCACCTCCCAATCATTCTTCCACCCCTCCCCATGGAACACTCCAGGAATGCAGCCTAATTGCCTTCCCCCAGCCTCCATGTTCTTTCCATGCTAATTCTTTGCTGGGTTTTCCCTCTGCCTAATGGCCTCTTCCCTCCTTCCTCTTAAATGTACTTACTCAGGCTTCGGCAGGCATTTCAGCTCCAAGCCTGCTCCTCCCTGCCCTCTGGGACCTCCCCCTGGATCCACTGCACCTTGCTGAGGACTTGCCCAGAACTGAGTCCGGCCTCCAGTTTCGGTGCAGACCACAATGACTTACCACTACCCGTGTCGAAGCTGGCCTCCCCAGCCAGCTGTGGCCTAGCAGGGCCACAGCCAATTTCTTAACAATTTTGTAAATGCGCAAGAGGGGCGGGAGAGGAAAAAGTTGAATCAATAAAGCAATGAATGGTGTTGCGTGCTCTCCAAAGGCCTGGAAATTCACTTGAGTACCATGTCTAAAAAAATCAAAACTCTGACTTCTCAATTTCATTCATTTTAATTTTATTCAACTAGTATTTTTAAAGTGCTTACTCTGTTCGGGGCACTGCTGGTGTGGAGAATGGAATGGTCAGCAAAGCAAGTCCCTGCCCTCACAGAGTTATAGTCTAGTGGCCAGGGACAGGGAACCAGACATTAACCAACTACAGAATCAAAAATTATGAGTGTACAATCAAAAAACAGGAAAGCAAAGGATAAAACAATAAGTAAGTATATTAATTTGTATTCCAATATCGTTGAGAGCCCACCAGATACCATCCACAGGTCCAGGCTCTGGGAGGAATATGCCAGGGACACTATCGATCATGGACAAGCTGATAACAGGGAAAAGTGGTCCAGGCTGGGAAGTTTTCCTGGCGAAAATGATAGCTAAGGGATCTAATGGATGAGCCAGCACTAAAGAGGCAGAAAGGCAGAAGGTGGAAAGGCTAAATGTTTCCTCTGATGGCCAGTGGAATGGGATGGCCTGTAAGAAATAATAGACACAAAATTGCCCACAAAGAACTTGGTAGCAGAAGTTGGCAGAGCAATCCAGGATGTGTGAAGTTCAGACTCAAATACCTAAGGAGATTTTGTAGTTTGCCCAAGGTCACCCCCTTGCAGGTGGGGAGAAACAGCTCCAAGGCCATGACTCCTTATCTATTGCCTCAGGGATCTGCCATGTGAGATGATCAGGGAGACCCTTCTCCAGCCCTTGAGTCAAAGAGCAAGTAACCCCAGGAAGTGACCTTCTGGATGACCAGACTCAACCTGGAATTTCCTATCAGGGACAGCCATTTACTACAGTAAAAATAAAAGTGATACCTCATAGTGTTTTCATTGAACCACCATTTACAGTTTGCAATGCACTTTTGCATAAGCGGTCTCATGTCTTCTAAGAGCAACAGTAAAACCCTAGGTTCAATAAGGATGGGTTCTCATCAAGTCTTCTTTTTTCATTGAAATAACATTGCATTATAAGCCCCTTGAAGTTTTAGGGGTGCATCATTGTATTTCAACTTCTGTATGTACCACATTACACTCTCCACTGAAAGGTCAACTCCATCCTTCACCATACCATGGAACCCTTTCACCTAACTGGCACCCTTCCGTTCTGCTAACTACCCATTGGTCTTACAGTCTCTAGTCTCTAGTCTAATTTGGGCTTATAGTCTGAAAGTTTACTTTTGTTCTATTGAGATCATTTGCTTGGTTTGTTTCCTTATGTACAACATGTGAGTGAAATCATACGGTGTTTGTCTTTCTCCATCTGACTTATTTCACTGAGCACAATCGAGATCCATCTATGTGGCTGCAAGTGGCAATATTTCATCTCTTCTCATAGCCAAGCCATATTCCATTGTGTGTATACATGGTGTATGCCTCCACATCTTTACCCACCCATCTGTCAATGGTTACTTAGGTTGTTTCCAGCTCTTGGCTATTGTAAATATTGCTGCAGTATACATAGGGGTACTTAAATCTCTTTCAATTCATTTTTTGTAATCTTCAGGTAAATACCCAGAGGTGGGATAACTGGGTCATGTGCAATTTCTGTTTATAATATCTTATAATGTTTTGATATTTTGAGCACTGAGCACTGTAGTTCTTATTAACTACAACCTTGGACAAGGTTCACCACTCTGAGCTTGAAGCTCCTCATTCATCTTTTAGGATGAGTGCTCGCAGCTGTCAGGGCTGGGGATTGGAAGATATATTTATTAGTTTGCTTGGGTTGTCATAGCAAAGTATCACAAACTAAGCATCTTAACAGAAATTTACTTTCTAACAATTCTGAAGGCTCGAAGTCTGAGAGCAAGAAGAGAGTTTCTCCTAAGACCTCTCTCCTTCTCTTGTAGATGACCATCTTCTCTTGGTGTCGTCACGTGGTCTTGCCTCTGTGTCCTAATTTCCTCTTCTTATGACACCGATCACATTGGATTAGAGCTCATCCTAGTGACCTTATTTTAATTTCGCTACCCATTTAAAGATTTTATCTCTAATGTACTGGGGATTAGGACTTCAACACATGAATTTGGGGACAATGTAATTCAGCCCATGACAGATGGATTAACACTCCTAAATCTCTGCATGGTGCCTGACACATGATAGGCTGGCTCAGAGGTATCATCAGCATCAGTAGTGTGGGGAGGGGACATAGGGCAGATGACTACCAGTTCTCCCTCATGTGCTGTGATGGACAAACAGGGACCTTGAGGTGCCCTAGGTTCTAATCCTCCTTGCTGCCTGGATCACCTTGGCAAGACCTTGATGCTTTCTCAGTAACAGCAAAGGGGATATAATCCAGATATCTACATTCCTTTTTTCCTCACATAGTTCCATTGTATAAATAGAGAAAACAAACGCCCTTGCACTGGCCACTCAAGAGCAAGGCAGGAAAGAGGCTGAGGTTCTGCCATTTTAGAACAAGCCACACCTATGCTCAGGGGGCTCAGCTTCCTGCTGCTGCTCTGAACATGTAGCTGAGGCAATTCCAGAAAACACTCTTTTCCTTGCCCTTTCCCTCTACCCTCCCCAGCAAATGGGACACAGCACTTTTTCTAGAGGCAATCAATTATAATATTATCAAACACAGAAGGCATAATTTCAGGAGCCATCCTGATAAGACCCAATTGTCTCCACAGCACCCCCTGGTATCTTAAGTCAGCTCTGGCAACCTGCCTGGTCCTTCCCAGGGAGGGGACAGTTAGCCCCCAGGAGTTGGTGGCAAGGCCAGAATATCACCTTTGAGGTAGCTTTCCTGTCATGCCACCAGTTCAGGGACTGGTTACTGGTTTGTTATTTTTTAAGACTTTATCAGCACATCCTATTTGTAATGTGAGCCCAGGCAGTTCCTAAAGACTGGCTTTAGTCTATTGTATTTGCTTCCTCTTTAAACCCAGTCAAATCAAGATAGTCACGCCAAAAGAGATGAGTGAGCAGAGGAGAGATGCTGAAATGGCAATTTAACACAGCAAGCAAGAAAAAGATTTTGAAAAGGCACTAATTGATAATTAGAGCAGGAAGACCCTAATTGAACGGAGCTATTGTACTCCATTCTGAGCCCTGTATTTTGTATTGATTTTTAAAATGACCCTAAATCTCAATGCAGAAAATTTAGAATACAGAAAAATGTAAAGAAGCACCCACACACATTATATGCATGCATAAGCCATAAACCTGTCATCTTAAGATGATTGTTAATTGCTCTTAGTGTCGGGATGCATTTTATTCCAGTCCTCTTTCTTGTGGAATCGAGATCATACTAGAGATAAAGTTTTAAATCATTTCTTAAGTTTTATTGAGGTAAAATTGACATATCTTGCTTGTTTTGATTAGCATTTTATCATAGGAGTTTTTTCAAGAGACACTCCATCATTCTCTTGTAAATGGTTAAGTTAGTACTGTTTTCTCTTATATTACGGGTTTTTTTCTTTTGTCTGTGCTAGTTTTATAAACAATACTACCTTCAATATCTATGTCCTTAGTCAACTTTTTTCTAGGGAAGTGTCACATCCTTAATTTCACATGCTGTATTATTAAAACAACTCAGAGAATTATGTAGCATTCACATAGAAGAGATGAGGGTCCCACAAGGCAAGTGATGAAACAGCTGGTAAATCCAGATACAAAACAAAGATATTTGACTTTAGATCTCAAGTCCCATGCTCCTACTGTCACTGGATGCTTCATATTTCAAGGTGAGTGACAGGAGCTTGAGCCACCTGACAACTACACCCCTCCACGGAGAGTCAGAGGAATCGGAACTCTGCATCTAGAGGAAAGAAGACAGAGAAAGCAAATATATTTTCCAGCATCAGCCAGAATAACTGGTGAAAAACAATGCAAGATTGTTCTTTGCAACCCCAGAAGGCAGAATTAAACTGTATATGTGCAAGTTAAAGTCGATTTTTATTCAATATAAGGAGATAGTGTGGGGCTGTGGGTTGGATATAAGAGGGACTCAAGTTTGAATCCCTTCTTCATTATGGTTGTGTTACCTTGGGGAAGTCACTTGCACTCTAAGAAAGTGAATTCCCACAAATTTGAACCATATAATGTTTACTCGAGGATTAGAGGTAATGTGCATTCAATACATATAGCAGGGCCTCAATTAATGGCCACCATTATTAACACTAAGTGATGGCTGTCCACATTGGATGTTCAAGCAGAGTTGAGACACCCAGATGTCCAATGAATGATGGAGGCAGTCACTGGTTGAAGCAGGTAGCCTCTAAGTCACATTGTAGGACAATGTGAGCTAGAGGTGGGAGCGATGAATACAAGACCTTGCTCTATTATTAGCAGCTGAGGCATAAGGACAAATGACTTTTTGGGTATCAGTCTCCTGTTCATAAAAATGGGTCTAAGAACAATACATTTCTCACTGGGATACCAGGAGAGAGAAGAAAATACGGATGTGACAGCATGAAATAGAAATACAAATTTTTTCATCAAAGTCCATTAATTTCATGATTATAATTCCAACTCAACAAGGTGATAACTCTCCGGAGGTTGCAGGGAGAAACTAAATTATGCTTCTGATAAAATCGCTGGCCTCCAGCTGCCACCACCCTTCACAATAGCCACTGAGGTTTATTGCATTGTTTAAAGAAAGAGGGGCAAGGAGAACCAGTGTCCACATGGAGTGTGGCGGTCCAAAGATTCCGCCTGTGGAACTGTCTTTCATCACCCAGGAATGTCTGCAGTATTTACAGAGTAGACAGAGCCTCCTCTCCAGGACTGGGCAGGCAACTGAGAGCATCCTTCCCTAGCCCCCTCATCGCTGGGTATAGGACACGTACAGGTTTGGGACAATTGACCCTTGGACTGGAATGCAGTGTGTTCAGGCTGACACATCTTCCATCAACTTCTTTGGAAAGAAAGATCCCAGAGAGGCAGCCTGAATCCATCTATCTGATCACATCTATCCCAGGTGTCTTTGGGATTTTATCTCTTCATTGATCACAGCAACTGACCAGTGCCCTTCACTCAAAAGCACATTACATGAGAACAGACATTCCTGGTCTCGGTGCTCAGACTTCCATCCATCACTTGGGAATAGACAGAAATTGCATTCAGGAAAAGAGTGGCTTCTAACATCTTTGCCCCATAAATTCTGATTAGGTGTCTTCTTAGCCAATATTACCTTCCCTCCATCAAAGAAACAGGATTTATATTGATCCCCATCAATCTCCTTAAAGTAGAATTGGGGAGCTGAAAGTTCTGAAGGCAGGTAGACCTGATCATAAATCCCTACTCTGGCACTTATTCATGACATAAGGCAAGCTGTCATGTAGGTAAAATGAGATAATGTCTGTTGGACCCCTTAGTGCACTGCCTGGGCCATAGTAAACAGGCGGCACACATTGGCTGTTCCTTAGCTGCTGAACTAGATGCACGATCTTGGAAAATTCACACAGCTTCTCTGAATCTCAAATGTGGCTGAGAAGATAGCAATGGGTTTCACACTCAGTGCAGGATAGAATTATCTTCTTCATCTTTCACTTAGTAAACTGTGTTTCCTGGGCATGTTGTTGAAAGGAAACAGCTTCAGGGCAAATAATAAGAGCCAATCTTCAGGTTTTCTGGAAGAGTGAGAGATACTATCTGGAGAGTCCTAGCATGAAGAGCACTCCTGACATTGTTCCCGAGACCGCTGGCCAGCAGGATAATTACCACTTGAATTGAGTGGCAGCAATTTAAAGTTGGCGTCTGAAGCCATGGCCTTCCTCAAGGGCTGGGCAGTGTAATGGTCAGGTGATACAGTAGCCAGCTGACACTGAGGCAGATGCTGCAGGGGCAGCTGACGGGCCTCACAAATTACATCAGAACCGGCTCCACTCACCTGTCTGCCCTTCCCAATCTCTCCCTACTGCCGTTCAGGAGTGGAGTATTCTTCTAGACCAAATTCATGGAATAGCCCAAACAAAAGAGATTCTGGTCTACAGTCTTCAGCCTTTCCTCAACCTCCACATTTATGAACACCTCCCCCTCCATCATTCATCACCTGAAAGCAGTTTTGTCACATGAAGTGAGGGTCTTCTGGAATTTCCCACCAACTTTCCTGAAGGTTGCTCATGGCCTAAGGGGGGTGGGAGGTTCTGAACTAGGAGTCACGCACACCTAACGAAGCCTGCCCATCACATGGAGCACCTAAGTTGTGTGGAGCAGATTTTCTAGTAAAATGAAAGAATATTCTTCAGTCACTGCAAGGTACAATCTCACAACTTCTGCGAGGCAGAGATTCTTCCCGTCACCATTGTTTAGAGCCTGGACTCGCCACCAGGTTCCCATCGTAAAGTAAGGAGCAGACCCCCTCACCAGCCTCCACTAGAGCAGCCTTGCCCATTATTCATCCTCAAAGTTCCACTGCATTTACCTTATACCTTAAACAGTGAGAACATGGAAGCTATAGAATTCCTGAGGGTAAGAATGAGGTCTAAGGTGCTTGTCACCATATTTTCAGTGCAGATATATTCACTGAACAGAGGAGCCCACAGGCTGTTTTACCTGCCACACTGTGCGTGCAGGCTGAATTGCAGTGAGAAGGAGTAATGGGGACAGTCATGTAGGTTCACACTGATGCAACTTGGAACCTGCTGACCAGGGTTTGGTAAGGGATAGCAGCCACCAGGAAACTAAAGTAAAGGTCAGTCACAAACCCCCAGGAGAGCAAAGGGTTAGGCCTCCAGGCCCAGAGTTCAAGTTCCATCTCTGTCCCAACTCACATCACACCACCCTGGGAGGTGCCCTCTCCTTCCTGGGTCATGTCTCCCTCGAGTGAGATGTGGGGAGGCAGATTAGGAAGGCTCACGCCACAGGCTTGGATCTGATATTCACCACTAGCTCATTCCTCTTGTTCCAATTTTTAAGGACATTTCCAAAACTTGCTGAAATAGTGACCTGAATATTAGATCATTAGCGGCAGCTCCTGGGAGTAAACCACATGTGAACCAACACCCCACTTCAGCATGTTGCAAAGATTTAGGATAGTGGTGATTCAAAATGGAAAAGAAATCCCAAATGTTAGGGTTGGATTCTCAAGTTTGCTTTCCCATTCTCTCTGTCTCTGTCTCTCTCTGTCTCTCTCTGTCTCTCTCTGTCTCTCTGTCTCTCTCTCTCTCTGTCTCTCTCTCTCTCTCTCTCTCTCTCTCTCTCACACACACACACACACACACACACACACACACAGGTAATCCTGTTACCCATTTGAACCAGAAAAAAAAGGCAAGAGAAAGGGAATTGCAATTCCCTAGCCTCTTCAGGGTTTTCTTTGTTCAAATCCTAGTTGCGCTAAGCACTAAGCATCACCTCATCAAGATCACCTAGAGTAGAGATAACCAAACTATTTTTCACAGGTCCCCTCCTGACTCTTCACCCCCACACACCTTAATCTCCTAACTAAGTTTCGAGATTCACTATGTAAATTTTTAGCCCAATTTGAGGACTATTCAAACTTGCCAGGTAATTTATATAGTAGCTCATAATACATGAAATTGTCAATAGTCAACCATTTCTGACTTTCCAAAGTGCAATCCCATACATATGGTTTAACCTAATCCACTGGTGTATTTGATGTAAATCTTAATTCTACCTTCCAAGCAGGCATAGTTACCTCCACTTTAGGCAAAGAATACAAGCCTCCAAGGGGTCATGAAAATTTACCGAAGGACATGCCTTCCTTGGAAGGCAGAGGTGGGATTGGAATATAGGTCTGTCCATTCCTGGTTCTGCTCCAGAACTTCCTGAGACTGCTCCCCAGGACAGTTGAAACACTAGACAGATGTGCTCCATCCGGGCCACAGTGTCCTAGGTTGGCGTCACCTCTGGCTCAAAACACGGCCGTGAGTTGGTCCCTCAAGGACTGGGTTGCGTGTGCAAGTTTTCAGAAAGCTTTGTTCCCTGTCAAAAACTTTACTGATGTTTTTCCTGGAATAGCTTTTGGAAGGGAGCATGATTGCTGATTAAATATGAAGTGGTTTGAAACCTAAGTGTCTCTCTGAATAACGTAATGTTTACTCCTGACCGAGAAGCAGTGCCAAGGGGCTGTCTCATCGGGGTTATTTGTGTGTCCTGCTCTCCAACACACTCTCGGGAAGCTGTGGCAGTGACCCTCTTCGGGTTGGATGCCCCCTCAGGGGATCTGTTTCCTGAAATGGACTGAGGGTTGGGATGGACTATTGCTGTCCCCAATGCTATCAGCTCTGCTGGCTGACCTGGTGCCTATGGGAGAGCCAGCAGCTGCTATAGCCTGGAGGAGAAGGAGCCAGGGACTTGCAGACACCAGCTTGCCATAGCTTGGGGCTGGGGATCCAGACTGTGAGGCGGGGGAAGGAGTCCTAGAAGAGGGTACCAGGAAAAAGAGAAGCTTTTTCTAGAAGGACTTCTATGGATTCCCCAAAGACCTCTCCATAGGGTCATTCCTATTGCTATTTTATAAATGAGAAAAATAGAGACCCAGAAATGTTAATATTTTTCCCCAGTTCACACAGGATTTGAACCTAGGACTGTCTGATTCTAATGTCTCTATTCATTTCAGGAGGGATATGGCACTAATTTTATGTTAATCACAGTGCTAGATGATTTTCTCTCCATTATCTTTGTATTTCTTCTACTGCTCGGGTGAGGAAATTATGAGCTTGTGCATTTCACAGGTAAGGAAACTGAGGTTCAGAGTATTAGTGTGTTTTCCTAAGGGCACTTCGTAAACAGCAGAACCAGGCTATACAGCCCAAGCTGACTCTCACTTCCCACCCTCTCCTGCTGCTTCTTTGACAAGTCCCAAAGTCTAGATCTCTTTCTAATCCTGCCATTAACCAGAATGAGATTTGAGTAATTAACTTGCTTCTCTCAACCTCAGTTTCTTCTTCTGTGTCATAAAAAGGCTTCAAATGTCTCCCAGATTTATGAACAGGAGACAACAGTGGCCCAGCAGAATAGTCTTCACACGTTGGAGAGACGCTCTGGCTCCAGGTTGGATTATAGATAAATATTGTTTAAGTTCCTGCCCCTTGAACTGTCTTTGTGGAGGGGAAATAGCTCAGCAGACACCCAAAGAGCTTACTCCAGTCACAAGGAAGAAATTGGAAGGGGGCCTGGGGTGTGGCAGTATTTGGGAGAAGCAAGTATCTTCAAGAAATCCTTGGAAAGTCCCCAAATAGCTCACGTAGCCACTTCAATCAAGCTGAGCATGGGGGAGAGGGGAGAAGTAGGTGATTTGGGGTTATACAATTAGATACAGGGTGCTGGATTCTGTACATACCTGCTGATAGCAAACGTGCCCTGAGGTTATCATCCCCAGGTCTTCACTCCACGCTGTGCCTCCACCTCAGCAAGAGTCAGGGCTTCATGAACCCCTAGCAAACATTCAGTCCTGGAGACACTGGCTATAATAGAGGCACAACAGGTTAACCCCCCGAAAGGCAAGGAACTCACATGGTTGCAGTCCAACTGTATACTAAGTACATATTCAATATCAAAAATAGCCGTCCCTGCTGTATGTTTTACATGACAGTGAGAAATAACAATCAAAAAGAGCATAAGGACAATAAGAACAGTGATAGCAATAAGGTCACATAGAGGCTCTCTTTTTATGCAGTGGGCATGCATTATGTTAATCCTCACAACAAATTCAGAAGACACTTGTGATTGCTATACCCATTTCACTAACATGACCCCCAAGGCTCAAAGAGATCAAGCAACATACAAAATCACACAGTAGGTAGCTGGTCAGTTAAGAATGTGTCCCCAGGTCGTTTTAACCTGTAGACTTTGGCTGCTCTCTATTAAACTTTGAGGTCCCTGGAGAAACTGCCCACTCTTTCTTCCCAGTCTTTCTTCTTATTCACTGTGCCACCTTGGTCAAGCATCTCCAAACCTTAGTTATGTTATCTGTGAAATCGAGGGTGTGGACAAGAAGACTAGATCCATTCATGAATTTAGTGAGGCATTCCACACCACTATGGGGCTCCTGGGCGAATCAGCCATTGAGCTGGGTTCTGGGATTTAGAGCTGAACAAGACTCTCCACTGACAAGGACAACAGACACAGAGGCAGTCACCTAAAAGCAGGAGGCTAAGTGCTACTGGAGAATTGATTGCACAGCTAGAAACTCTGGTGAAGCTTCTGTCAATTATTAGTATTGCTATTTGTTGAAACACTCAAAGCTCACGTTCTGTCTGAGTCTCTTCCTGGGGTTCTCCCTTTAGACCCTACATTCCTCAGACAGATACCCGGGCCAACAGAACTTGTATGTGCAGCTGGCACAGAACTTGCTACACACTGGACTTTTTTTAATCCTCCAGGAACTTGTAGGAAAATCCCAAAGGTGACTCAGAGATTTCAGGGAAAGTGACCACAGTAGAGGTCTCTAGAGCCCCTGGATTCTACCAAATCTGTAGCCACCCCCTCCTAAAGCAGAACTGGCACACACAGACCTTTTCTCTCCATAGCAACTGAGGGAGAGGGTACCAACCAGGGGTCCCAACAGCCATGATCCATAAACCCCTCAGCTCTGTGTCACTTGTTGTCCCTGGGCAAGTCTCTCCAAGTTCAGTATAAAGTGGGGATAGAATTTCTACCTTCTTTTCCTGTCAAGCCTGCTGTAAAAACTAAGTTGGAAAGTATAATATTGTGCAATGATATACCTATCAGATAGAAGCCACCATTCTCTTTATTAGAGACACTGTGTCACTAACTGACCATAATACCCAACATTTACTAGGTACTAATTCCATATATTAAATAGTTCATTCATTCCATTTTTTAAATTTACATAGGTAAAGCACCTCATTTTGCAAATATTAACTAATTTAATTCTCACAACAACCCTGAAGTGGATATTTTCTGTAGCCCCATTTTTTTAAAGATGTTTTTTTATTGATCTATGCATACAAGAACTGGGGTGCAGGCCAGAGGTGCGGGGGGTGAGAGGATTCACCAGAGACAGGGTGAGGAGAAGTACAGGCAGATCTACTGAAATACACTGCTTAGGGGAGCAATGGGTGAGTCAGTAGAGGTCTGCTGCGCCATATGGGTCAGCTCCTTGACTAGGCATCGAACTTGTGCTGCAGTGACTGCTGATAGTTTGATAGTGCTGAGACTTAACCCCTTGCGCCACCAGGGAGTCCCCTGTAGCTCCACTTTATCGATGGGGTAACTGTTCACACAGAGATTAATTGACTTGTTTGAGGTTCAGCAGATACATGAAGAGTTAGAATATGAACCCAGGTGATTTCGCTTCAGTGTACTCTTAAACGTTCTCATGTACCGCCTCGCTTTCCAAGGGGAAGATATGGCTCCAACTTCAGGAGATAAGCCTGGTAGGAAAGAAAGACAAGTCCGCAAACCACTGCAGTATAATATGACAGCTGCTGGGATTACAAGGAGAACAAGCGACCACTGGAGCCAGAGGACCAGCTCCAACCAACTCTGGGGGTGTCAAGGACAGCTTCATGGAGAAAGGGGACCCAGAGTAACAAAGTAACCTAGGCTGAAGTGTCAGCAGTGGGTGGGAGAGAGGTTGGTACATGTGAATGGTGGAGAATACTGGGAGCTTCTGAGCGAGCGACCACATCAGCTGGGGCAGAGGGCACAGGCCTGGAGCTGTATCAGGCAGGGCCAGCAGAGAGAAATGGCATACTCCCCTGAGTGATTTAAGAACAGTTTAAGACAGGGAATAGGAAAAGTAGTAATGAATGTCACTCTGCTTGTGGCGGGCTGGTAACCACCATCACCTTACAGGCTGCAGGGGTGAGAGGAGGGAGCTGTGTAAGGATCCTGAGATGGGCCATGGCCTGGGTAGAAACCGGCCCCCATGAGAAACTGGCCATACGGAAGGGGGAGCCCATCTTTGGGGCTTTGTTGACTGAACCCAACTGAACACACCTTCATGAGTGGGCCCATTGACGTACTCAACATGGCGTCAGGGTCTTAGCACACAGAGCAGCATAAGAAGTCCGGACAGGGGGCAACCAGGAGCCACCCTTTTCCAGGGAGCTGTTATTTACTATAGTGACACAAATAAATCTCCATTTTAGAAAAATGGCTCTGATCAAAAGGGGAAGAAAAATGAAAGCAGCGGGTGAGACCGCAACAGGGAGACGCCTAAGAGGCTGTGGCGGATGTCTCGGTGGGAGAGGGTGTGAGCCCAGACCTTGGCTATAGCTTGGATAGGTCATTCAGCAGGGCCTAACCTCCCCTGCCTCTGCTGTAACACACACATGCACCCCATCCACGCCAATCTACCAGCCCTGACGCCGTGCAGGCTGAATCTCTGACTCAGATTCAATGCACACTTGTAAAGCACCCCTGGTGTGGTGGATGCGAGCTAGATGTATACAGAGACTCCCTGAGGCCTCCCACAGAAGCCAGCGACACAGCCCAGCCGGGAACCCGAGTCAGCCTGGCCCTGAGGGGGATGTCTCCGGCCCTGAGAGTACCCTCCTTTTATCCTCCTTTCTTTTGCCCTCCCCTCTTCCCTGCCCCAAGACCTCCAAGTATTACTTCCCGCGGGGTCCTCCACAGACAGAGCTGGGCATAAGTCCCTTCCCTCTGCCACCGGCAGTTTGGTGCAGCACTGTAGCCTGGCGGCCTGGGATCCCAGTGGTGGAAGTTCTGCTCCTGGCGCCTCCTGTACCCAGGGGGTTGCTGCTGTGAGGTCAGGCAGTGATCACAGCAATGGCTTATACCTGCTTTACACTGGGCGCTATTTGAAGTGTTTTACATTTAATGGGTACAAACCCCCACGGGGTGTGTACTGTGAGCCATTCCATCAACTCAGACACAAGAGTTTAAATAATTGGCCCAGGAAGCAAAGAGAGTGAGCAACAAGGCAGGGGCAGAGCTCAGCCAGGGGGCCTCCAGCCTCGGTCCTCTGAGCCTGCTCATGCGCATTTAGTCTGCGCTGGAAAGCCCCACAGCACGCCCAATACTGCACTGAAAATAAGGCTCAGGGAGTGGGAGTGATTTGCCCGGGTCAGTGATGGAGCCTGGAGCAGAACAACTGACAACCAGGCCTGCACCTTCTCCAACCTCCCTTCTGCAGCCTTGTGCTCTCTGGATGGAACAGCTGAGTTCCTCACTAACAGCTCCACTATGCTGGGGTGAGCACTGCCCTCCAGGAAGCCAGTTTACGGGACATTAAAGTCTCTTGCTAATGACCTATACTCCTCACATCCAAACCGGAGCTTGGCCAGGTCCTCCAAGCAACTCCTTTCAGCGGTGGCAAAGGTTTAGGCCAGGAAAACCCCTAGGCTTCCCCAGCTTGGCAAACAATCGAAGACATTTTCTGTTCTTTGAGACTCAGGGATGACACCTGGTTAGCCTGGGGTGACCATCCTAGTCACTCTCATCCCATAATTATTCTATAGATGATGGGATGACTTTATCCAAATGCTGTATTGGATCAATGGGGAAACTGAGGTCAGCAGAGCTCAGGCCTGCCCCAAGTCACAAAGTAGGACCAGCAACAGCCAGAGGCAGGTTGGAAGCCCAACCACGTGCTCTGGTTTTTGCTTCTTCCCACTGTACCTTAAAAGGTCCTCCAGCATTTAGTTTACTCAGAGTAAATATTTAAGAGTTTTGCATTCTTTAAATCCTAAAGAATTGTATGTGTCCTTTCAAAAACATATTTGTATAAATAAAGAAAAATATTTCAGAGAATAACATGTCTCCCTCTTCCCTTACTTAATCTGTTTACCTCAGGATTACTGGGCCAGTGACCAAGCTGTCCCCTTGGCGCCCCTGTGGGGGTTCAAAAAAAGTAAATTTAGGACATATCAATGAGTTCCATGAACTCACGTTTGGGAAGCACTTCAGTTTACACAGTGTTTTTTTACGGTGTACTCACAACATCCCTGTGAGGTAAACACACCTGTTGCAAGAGAGGCAGAGCGTGGGTTGGCTGTGTCTACACTGGACGCTGAGTGAGGTGAACCCAGGTTTGGATCCCAGCCCAGCACGCACAGGCACTGAGAGCTCATGCCAGTTATTTATCTTCCCGCAGCCCAATTTTCCTCATGCCCACCTCTCAGATGTATCGGGGAGCTTGAGCGAGGTACGGGCCCAGGTCTGTGAATATTAGTGACAGTTGCCCTGGTCCTGTCCTCTGCCAGTGAGCACACTACCAAACACATACCATATCACACCCCTTAGGATTTGTGACCCCCAATACGGGCAGCAAACATAAATGGACATCACAAGGGTTAAACAGAGGTCAGGTGACAAAGCCATAGTGAGGGTTAGGGATATTTGGGCTTGGCACATCTCTCCATTTAATCTCATTGGGGGACTCAGGCCCTGTGTGGGAGCTACTGATGGTGCACTATTATTATTATTATTATTATTATTATTATTATTATTTTGTCTGCTGGATGTGAATCCAGGGAATGTAGGCCTAGCAGAGTTGGCTGCCATTTTACTACTACGTGGAAACTGAGAATGAAGCCAGCAGGGGAAAAGGAGGCCTGAGAGGAGAGGCCGGTGGGAAGCCCAACCTGTGTGTCCCGGTTTCTGCCAGAGTGAGAGGTGGGGGCTTCATGTCATCATCTGAGCCCCCCACACCCCTTCAGCAAGTCCTACCTGGGACATTTAAATTATATGAACAATTTGGTTCCCTTATATTCCTGCTACAAGTGAAACCATTCGATATTTACATTTAGTGAGGGAGGGGGAGGAGAGGGATCAAAAGGAGGGGAGAAAAGAGCACAAGAGACTATGGTGACTATGGTGACGAGGGACTATGGGTAACCCACCACCAATACACAATAATGTGAAAGACATAAATAATAATAATAAATTAATTAAAAATAATAAATTATATGAATCAATATATCCTTTTTTTCTTGAGTAGGGAAGATTATCACTTGCAAGTGAAAGAGCTTGACAGATTTAGCCACTGGCTTCAAGGGTTTTTGAAAAAGATCAAGACAAACTAACCTGCTTGGTGAAAGGGCTGATGAAGCCCCTGGGATGAGCCGCACAGGACGCCCCAGACAGTGCAAGGGAAAGCACAGTCCTCCAAATGCGCAGTGGGTGCGTGGGTGTTTCTGCTGCTAGTCTCTGTGCCTGGCTAGTCACTGTCTATATTAATTCTCCCTAAAACATATGGCTTGGAATAACTTCTCTAGAGACAATTTAACAATATATATCGATTACATTGCACAAACTCATTTATCAATTTAATCGCTGGAATGGCTAATCTAAAGTGCACCGATCTTGTTGTCCCAAGAGTCTTCTTCTTAGTCCAGGAAACTATTAAAATGTGCACAAAGATTTACGTTCCTCTCTTTTCACTGAAATTTTAAAATTTCTAATTTATAAAACAAGACAACAATTTAGGTGCTTTATCATTATGGTATTACGTAAATCACAGTAAATCCTTACAATTGAATATTTATGTAGTCATTAAAAAGAATATTGTAGATTTTTTCAATGCATTGACAGGGAAAAATATCTTTAATAGAAAGTAATGTGGGGGAGGGGAGGAAACTGTGTATCATTTAAAAATTGCATCCAGGCGCCAGTAACCAAGGACCACACTATAGTTGCCTAAAATCATAAGGAATTAGTCTCCAGTGTTAAATAAGACCTTATAAAGGGCCATCAGGCCTGGTGTGGATATTTCTTTAATTATCATGACTCAGATACTTTTCTTTGGGGCCCCAAATGTATTTCATCCTTGGAGTCCCTCATGGCCTAAGATGTCTGCTGGACAAATATCTTTCTATCTGCTTTGTAGGCCTGGAAGGCAAAGACACACTTCCCATGTGAATTAGCCCAGCTTTAGCAACCTTCTCAGGGTTGCACATCTGCCCACTTACAGGTTATTGGCCAGAAACTTAGCCACAAGCACGTATCTCACTGGGATGGAGGCTGGGAGAATAGTCTTTATTCCAGATGGCAGGGTGTTGAGCTAAAATTCAAGATTCTGTACCAAATTGTGTGTGTGTGTGTGTGTGTGTGTGTGTGTGTGTGTGTGTGTGTAGAGTTTAACATGTAAGTTCATATGAGTACATAATAAAGTTTGGAAGCATATAGTCATAACAAAAAATTGTTATGTCTGGAAAATCAATTCTCTCAGTTCCTACTTCATACCATCCTGAATTAAAATATTCTCAAATAAATGATATAATTTTTAGAATCAGGAAAAAATACAAAGATATCTCAATGTTGAAGAGGAAGGAGATAATTTGAAGTACTAATCCCAATGTGGAATTGGGAATGAGGCTTTTGGGAGGCGAATAGGTTTAGATGAGGTCATGAGGGTGGGGTCCCCATGATGGAATTATTAGAAAAGAGAGAGGTGTGAAGTCATATATTACAAACTTCAAGGTACAATAGCAGTGACAACGTCTTATACCAATTATGGAGCATTCTAAGAGCCTGCAGAGTACGAAAAGCACTGAATGAAGACGAGGTCAGAGACAAAGCTCTTGTGAAATAAAGAAATGAGAATCTACTGAAGAACTCCCATCGTGATTCAGTGAAGACATCCTTTGGTAAATATTTCATCTCCCCAGGAGATTCATTCCATGAACATTAGTTAAATGCTTACCAGGAGCCAGGCATTTCATTAGGGCTCTCAGCCTTGTTTATTTAATCCTTAACAACTACTCTGCCAAGCAGATCCTATTGCCCCATCTTACAGATGAGGAAGTCAATGTGCAGATTGATGAAATTAGTCACTTGACCACATTGCCACTCAACACCAGATCTACTGACTTTCGGAGTCCATCCTTTTTCTTTTCCTACTCTATGGGTCGACACCTTCAAGCTGAATCAGCCCCAGCCTCTGCAGTGGAGGCCAGTGGATGATAAACGACAAATAAACCTCACTGAGTTCCCTGTCTCCTACCTTAGGAGCCTTAGAGTCTGGGGCTTTCTAAAATTAGGCTGATGGCTTCCTTCCTTACTTCCAGCCAGTTTTAAATATAGGCTCCCCTATCCATCTTCCTTACTCACTGATGTTTCCTCTGCACTTCATGGACCATCAGGCCCCTGCAGTATTTTCCCTATTGCCCTCTTAACTTGTTTTGTGAGTCTGATTATTACTCATTTAGAATCCAGTGTCTTGTGAACTTGTTAACGGTCTGCTTACCTGTCATGTCCATAGAAGTCGGTTTTAGTCACTCTTCAAGGGTAGGGTGTCATGCAGCCCCTTCCATGACACCTGCAATGAATTTCCTGCAGGTAACTGGTGCAGTAGAGGGAGTTTGAGCTTGGACCCACAGACTTGGGTTGGGATCTTAGCTTTACAGTATGTCTAGGTCTTCGTTTCCTCAGTTCTAAAATGCAGGTGATAGTACATGTTTTCTAAGCTGCATGTGAAGATTTATTGAGATAATGTAAATATTTTGTCACCTGGCACTTGGGAATTGTTTAATCACTTTTGGTATTCATCTTTCTTCCAATTTGCAAGATGGAAAATGTCCTAACTCCATCTTATAGTTAAAGAATATGAACATCAATTATAACTATGGCAACAATTACACAGTATAATGGTGAAACGCATAGACTATAAGACAGACTGCCTGCATTTGAATCTCAGTTGCAAATGCTGAATCTGGACCTCAGTTTCCTCAAGTGTAAAATGAGTGTTCTGGTCATCCCTATCTTGTGGGGTTAAATCACTCAGAATAATGTCTCATCTACTACAAGCACTCAATTTGTGTGCCTATATTGTGTGATATGATTATTGCTGCTATACATTGTGCTCTTATCAAATGCCAAGCTCTGTGTTAATCTCAATGACATGGGTGATATGTCTGCTTGTGTATAGGTAAGCTTCACAGGGGAAGGATGACTTACCACAGATTCCCACAGCTAGTAGGTGGCAGAGGCTGGATTCGTGTCAGGCAGTCAACACCAGACCCCCCCTTTCACTCTACTGTTCGACTATCTCCCTCTGACTTCCAGCTCATTCTCCAAGAAACCCCATGGCTCCTTCATGACTTCCTATCCTGATAGCTCACGGACATTTCCGCATTAATCTTGGTTTCCTTTGCTATTTATGTTTTGTTACCTTTCCATGCTGTATCACAAGACTGATTAATCAGAAATTGTGTCTCAGTGGTTATGACCCTAAAGGAAATGTTCTAGAATCCCTGCCAACCCATCCCTGATCTCAGCTTATGAATGATGAGCCATTTATCAGTAAGCAGAAAACTGCCGTTGCTGAGATGTAAAGGAAAGATGACCAGGTTAGAGGGTCCCATATAAGAGGGGGCCCATATAAGATGCTGAGTAAGCTGATGTCCTTGATAAACAGGATGGTGACAGCCCAAACTGCTGACAAGCAGCCCCACTGTGCTGGGAACTCAGTCTTCTAGGAACAGGCAGTTACCACTGTAGAGATAATCATGCATCCACCTAATAACCAGTAGAAATTCAAATCATAGCCCTATCTCTGCTTGAGTACTTCCCACATGCTAAGGAAGAGGCACACACCTCTAACCAGAATGCCTTGCTCTTGAAGCTCAAGAATCCCCAACAACCCAGAGTTCCCCATAAACAGATTATATTTTGACTATCTACTTTGTGGATTTTATGGGTTGATCTGTGTCCCACCTATTAGAAGAGCAATAAGGAGCAAACGCTGATCCCATGAATGACATCCTGAATGAACTCTACCCCTGACATTTTCAAAGACTCCCCTCATATCTCTACACTGAAGAGATCTCAGGAGGCACCAAGGACTACCACCCCTGACATGTCAGGAATCTGACTTTCTGAATGGGTGTTACTGGGAAGTGGGGCAGAGCGAAGCTGACATGCTTGGCTTTTAACTGAGCACATGCAGGCTCCTACTCTCTTGCCTTTCTGGCTTCAACTTGCACCTTTGTACAGCTGGAAGGGGACTTGGAGGAGATATTTGGGAGAGACACTTGGAAGAGACACGTGGGTGAAAGCCAATGAGGAGGCTGTTCATGGTCCTTGGCAAAGACAATGGCAGCCGTTGTCTTATGTGGTATATATTGAATTTTGAGTCTCTCCTGTCCCAGCTCTCTGGGACTTGCCCAACCCCTTTCTTGTGGTTCCTTAGACTTGTCACAAGTTTTCAGGCTTCAGCACCTCTGTTTCAGGGAGAGCCTATTTGGCTGGACATTTTCCCATAAGGGCATGGAAAGTTTGGGGAGTTTTACTGGGAAAATATTATTTGAAATCCATTCTTCTCTATCCACTTATGCAAATCTATTCTATTAAAACTATCACACTAATATTATGCTTTCTTTACCTTTTTTACACCCAGATCACCAAATCCCTTTGAGAATGTGCATTCTTTAACACTTTGGGATCCCCGGGTACCCCTCAGTTGCACACTTACACTCCCACCAAAATTCTTTTTTTTTTTTAAAGATTCATTTATTTATGTATACAAGCTGAGGTATAGGCCAGAAGCATGGGGCGGCGAGAGGGTTCACCAGAGGCAGAGTGGGGAGCAGAACAGGCAGATCGATCGAAACACACTGCTGAGGGGAGCAGGGTGAGGCAGGAGAGGTCTGCTGTGCCATGTGGGAATCTCCCCGGCCGGGCATCAAACTTGCGTCCTCACTGCCGACAGCTCCAGGGTGCAGTGCTTAACTGCTGCGCCACCAGGGAGACCGCCCCACCCCCCACCACCAAAATTCTTGAAGTCTTAACCTCCACTATCTCAGAATGTGAAATTATTTGGAAACTGGAACATTGCAGATATAATTAGTTAATGTGATGTTATATTGAAAGAAGATATACTTCTATCCTATGGAAATTGTGTCTTTTTAAAAGGGGAAAATTTGGACACACAGAGGGTAATGTCATGTGAAGATGAAGGCAAAAACCAGAACAATGTGTCTAGGAGACAAGGAACACCAAATGTTGCCAGCAAACCACCAGAAGACAGGAGAAAGACAGAAGTGATACAGCCTCAGAAGGAACAAACTCTGCTGACAACTTGGTCTCAGACTTCTAGTCTCCAGAAACACGAAAAAATAAAGTTCTGTTGTTTGAGTCACCCATGCCGTAGTACCTTGTTAAAACAGCCCTAACAAACTAGCAGGGTGCTTGCTAGGCCTGAGTCCACAGCGATCCTGCACCCAGCAAGACAACAATTTCCTGTCAACACGGAGTTTCATTCCAACAATGAAGACAAACTGCAAGTGTTCACAAATGTATGACTTTGGGTCATGATATATGATTTCAAGTAAACTAAAGCAGATTAGATGGGTAGAGAAAGACCAAGAGGCTCAGAGAAAATGCCTGTGATGAAATGCCATTTTGAGCAGAGGTCTGGAAGAAATACAGAACAAGCCATGTCAAATTGTGGAGTAAGAACATTCGATTTTGGCCCCTACAACTGGACATTGAGCCCTCTCCCAAGTTTCTCCTGGGTCCCCTCCCAACTTTCATATGGGGCAGGCTCATTCTTCAAGTATCAGCTCAGCTACCCTCTTCCCTATGGAGACCTGGTGACCTCAAAGCTAAACCAAATAGTGTTCTCCTCTGGCTTTTAAGTACCTCTAGGACAGGGCATCCCTGAACCCCAACATTGTTTTATCATTTTTTTTTTTAGTTTTGTGGTTTTGGCTTAGATTGTGCTTTCATAGAGGACATTCCTTATTCATCTCTGTGCTCCTAGTGCTCAATACAGAAGAACAGGTGTTCAATGTAAGTTTGTCAGATGGATGGATGGAGGAGGAGGTGAGGGGAATCATGCCATTTATCCTCACTGTACCGTAGGAGATGTGCTTATGGTACAGATGAGGAAATGTGGACCCCATTAAGGAGGGTCCCTGATCATGTTCTAAGCCACAAGTCAACTGGCCCAAATTGGGGAAGTGGCTGAACCAAGTCACCAGTCATATCCATGCTATTCAAAAGCACATAACTACAGATTTCACTTGGACATTTCCATCTGACCCTCACAATAGTCCAAAGAGAACACAAACAGGATGGTTATCTTGATTGACAAGTAGGGAAATCTTGAATCACATAGTGGAAAGAATGCCCAGGGTCTCAAGGCTGGTGAGAGAGTGGGGATTCCTGACCTGCTGCCTTTTCCATTCATGGTACTCCTTCTACATCTCGCTGACCCCCGGAACCACAGCTCCTAAGGACCTTTGCATCTAGTCCAACCTCTTAAGGATAAAGAAATAGCTTGGGTTAATAGTCCACGGTCACCATCCTCATGCCCAGGTCGGCCCCATTTCACTTGCTCCAAACAAACACCAAAGAGATGATGTTCTGTCCAAAGACAACAGGAAGCACCTGCCCTTTAAAACAAAGCAAACATAAAGCAAAACAAAGAAAGAAAAAAAGGAAACCATTTTCAAGCATATTCCTAAAATCCATCTTTCCCTGTGAACTACAGTTTTGTCTTTAAAGTTCCTTTCCCTTTAAGACCATAAGCTTTTCTTCAGGATTAAGTTGGAGGAGGACAGAGTGATGATAGAGTGATGATAAATCCACCAACCACAGCAGCCCCTGCCATCAGCCCTTTAATGAGAAACAGGTGGAGTTGGAGGGGAATGAAGGTGAGGATGGGCAGTGATCCCCCCTTTCTGGGGTGGATGGGGGTTTGTTCTGGATCTCAATGGCCCAGCATTCCTGGCAGGAAATAACAGAAAGCACAAGTCAGCCACAGACTGTGGATCAGCAAAGGTAACAAAGGCCTCCTCTCAGTCTGAAGATTGACATGACTTCAATCACGGCTGTCCACGTTGTGAAACCACCCTCTGATCTGTCCTGGGCCTCTGTGCCCAATTCAAGGGCTTGCATTTGACCCAGAGAGGTCATGGTCAGATTCAGCAGCTGTCATCGGTCCCAGTGCCCCATGTAAAAAATCTTTGTAAGCATGAAAAGCATATTGGGACATATCTTCAAACTGGTCTAGAATCGAAAACTCTTATTCATCCCCATAAACCTATTCCCACACCTGTGTTCTCAATAAGCAACACCAATAGTCATTATTCTGTTAGAAAAAAGCTCAGTCTCTTCAATCTATCTCTGTATCATTCCATATTTAAATGTTAAGCAAAGACAGTTGACATGCTTGAGAAATGTCTCCCTGCTATTGATTCCTATCCTTCCCTTGACCACTGGTCCCAGGTCAGGCGCCATTGTCTCATTCATGATTTTCTTATTGCAGCAACCCCCTCCCACTGTCAACACACCCCACCTGTTGACATCATCTTCCTGAACAATTAACTTGATCAAGTCAGTCCCCTGCTCTACACTTTCTTGTTAAAAGTTAAAACCACATCTTACCATTTATCATTCCATTCATTTCCTCATGTTATTCCCTTTTCCTGGAATGCCTCTTCCCTCACTATCTCCCCCGCCCTACCCAACTCCTACTCATTCTTTGAGGAAGCTTTGCCAGAATCCCCACCCCACCCCACCCCACCCCCCCGGCCCAGCCTGGCTAGGGTAGGTGCCTTCTCCATGGTCCTACAGCCTTCTCTTGATGCACTGTGCACCCAGCACAGTGAGACAACCACGTGTTCTGGTGCCTTTCTCATCATTGAACTATGAGCTCCTCCTGGCTGGCGTTCTGGTCCCCTTATCTCCACATCGCCAGATGCTAACTGAAGACCTGGCACAAAGCAAGAACTGAATAAATGTCTAATGAATGAAAGCATAGTTAATGGACATGATGTGACTATTATTAGGTAAAGAAGGGAGTCTCAGATAATTCCAAGTTTGGGTGGCTGGATATTGATGCTTTTCATACATATGGGAAATGCCTTCTATCACATAGAGACTTCACACTACATATGGAGTTCAGGAAAGAACTCACTGGGATGAGAGATATCATTTGGGGAATTGCTACAGTGGAAAAATTCCCCAGAGAGACTAGAGTATGATAAACAGGGGAAGGAACCCAGTGTGGGCAGAGAAAGACAACCCCATGCAAATGTCAGAGGGGAAGTAGCCAGATAGGAAGGAACTGACCTAGCAAAGAGACATCATCCAAGCCAAGAAAGGAATGCATTCCAAGAAGAGTGACCAGGGTTTCTCAGTCATGGCCAGCCTTCTTAAACACCAGACAAGGAAGACCCTTTTAATCTAGGTCTTGCCTATATTTCCCAACTCATCCCACATACTACAGAATCCAGTCTGTCCACATGGCTAGGGTTTGCCCTCCTATACTTTTCCCAGTAATTCCCTTTCCCTGGAAGGTCTATATCTACCCACTACAAAATTGTCATCAATCAATGCCATCTTGAGCTTTTCCTCCTATAAAGCTTTCCTGACTTATCTCTGTCCACTGGAGTGAGTTGGCCAATCTTCCTCTAGGCCCCCACTCATTGTGAACTTGGCTCTTACAAATCCCCTCTAGTATTGTATTTTTTCCCCATGCTATTTTCTCCACAAGATTGAGTTGTGTAGGGGCACTGTCTACCTGATTTATCTCTATAATGCCAGGAGCAGACATAGGTTATGGCATAAAGCCAGAAGGCCATATATTTTGTCAAATGAGAAAGAATGTATAAAGAACTTTGCATATCAACATCACTTTTGTGAACAAATCAATAGAAGTACAAAAATCAAAATCTGTTAATTGAAGAGTCTCCTTTGTTGGATTTTTATTTGCTGAAGTTCTCCTGGAAATGCCTGAGTTAATAACATATGGGATGCGTTGAGTGCATTTTGCCCTATAGTAGAAGCTCCTGAACATAGTTGCAAATGAACTAATCTGAGTGGGAGGGAGCACCTTCATGAGGTTATACAGAAACATCCGTTCATGTTGAGGCTGCCAAACTGCCTTTCCCTTGCCCCCCACTGCACCAAGGGTGTCTCATAAATGTTAAATAATCATAATGACCATGCTCAAGGGGGTGTCAGTGGTCATAAAAGCTGGCTTTTATGGATGCTTTCCTGCGTCTCCTGGTGGGTGGTTAGGAACTGAGCAGGTCTGATGGGCAGAGGTCTCCATACAGGCTGCATCTGACAGACCTATAAGCTTGGGTGGCAGGAAGGGGATCCAACCCCAAGCTGGGACGCCCAATAAGTGATTGATTGAGGAAGGCCACCCACACTGAGCCTTCTGGAATCCATTGGTGAGTCACAAGCCAAAGGATTATGTCTTCAATATGGGCCATTGGGCCAGATACCGAGGCATTTCCTGCTTACAGCCTAGAGGAGCTGTCCTTAATGAGGGTGATGACCTGTAGGTCCAAGAATAAGCAGATGAGAGAGCAACCCTAGTCTCATTTACACCTCATGGGACATGTCTTCCTAAGCCTTCTCTCTTTGATTCTATATTCTCCAGCAGACCTCAGTTGACATTCGTTCCATCATTTATCTGTTGTAGCCATTCATTCATGCACTGAGCACTTGGGCTAGGTGTTAGAAGTACAGAAATAAATGAAGCAGGGTTCCCACCCTTATTGGGTCAAATGTAAAGGAGTAGTAAGAGACTAATTTCCATGCAATATGCTGAGTAAATACAGTCATAGAAGTATGCACGGAGAGAAGAAAATGGACCCAGGAGATGACATTTACACTGAGTTTCAAAGGATGAATAGAATTCCACTGAACAAGTAAATGGGAGAAAGAGAGTGTGCCAGATATTCAGGGGGGGTGGAGAAGGCATTTTGAATAATTAGATGCATTGAGTGAGAAAAGTGTTGAAATGGGAGTCACAAGCGGGACCTCCGCCTTACATAATTCCAGGGGTACCACTCATGCCAGAGTCCAGAGAGTCAAGCAGTGCATAACCTGGTTGTTACATGGCCCTCATGGCCCTGATCAAGAGACTTTGGTTCCAGGCCTGGCCCTGCTATTAACTAGCTTTACGACTTTGGGTGATGCTCATCCTCAAACATAGACCACAGAAGCTGGCCTGGATGGCTTCCGGATATCCTCTTCTCTCTAGAGTTCTCTATGAGTCCATGGGCCCAGAGTGAGATGAAATGATACAGAAGTTAAAGCTGGTCATATCAGGACTGAATTGGGCACTATCCTGGGAAATGAGACTTTAATCTTCCCTCTGGATCTTGATTTCTGTACATTTTTTTACAGAGGTTGGTTAAACATTGATGCATGGTATATCAGTGCTAAAAGGAAAACTGAAGATCCCTTAATCCAAGTGGCTCATTTCTGAGAAGAGACCAAGGCCCTGAACAATATACAAATGACCAAATAGATATGGTAAAAGGATCAAAACCAATATAGGCCAGGACAGAAATATTCTTTGGCCCAAGCCAACTAGTTACCAAGTTTGACTCCAACTCCCTCCAAAACACTGTAACTGCCCTGGCCTAAGTTTCAGCTTGATTAAAAATGAAAAAAATAGTTACAGGAAGCAAACCCAGCATTCTCTTAAGAAGCTCAGCACTGCTGCTGAAGCTTGCTCACAGCTCTTCCCTGCCTCTGGCCACCATGTTTCCACTCTGCGGGCTCCCGACACAGAACACAGTTAACCAGACCTGCAGACCCAGAACTAGAGCACACCTCTCCCTGATATTTCTTGAAATATATGAGAAATCCTAACACTTTTCCTGGTAAGTAAATTAAACCTAAAGATACACTGAAGTCAATTTAGACTGATAATCAGAATATCTCAAGCACCATCTACCCAGGAACCCAAAGGAGAAACCCAAGTGTCATTCTCCCCCCACTTCCAAAACATGTCCCTCTCTCCATCCCCTAGCCTACTTCAGAGCTATGCTTTCCTGTGCTATTACAATAGTCACCTAGCTAGTCTCCCATTCACCTTCTTCCATGCCACCACCATGACGGTTTGGATTCTCCCCTGCGCAAAGGCAAAGCAGGGGCACTCCCACACCCGTCAGATAAAATCCCAACTCTTCAGTACTGCATCCTACACCATTGGTGATTTCCCCCACCCAGCTGTCATTATTTATCTCTACCTTCCAACTCCACAAGAGAATGCAAGATTATTATTTACTGTTCTACAGATAGGCCTTCACTTGGGCTGTTTCCTAGGCCTGGAATGCTTCTCTCTCCCTGAAATCCATCTGTCTTGTATAGCCCAGCCTAGATCGGTCGTCTCAGGCTGCTATAATAAAACACCACAGACTGGGTGGCTTAAACCACAAAAATTTATTTTCTCATAGTCCTAGAGGTGTGGCAATTTCAGTGAGAGTTCTCCTACTGACTTACAGATAGTTGCTTTCTCACTGTGGCCTCACACGGCCTTTCTCCTGTATGTGCACAGCGAGAAAGAGCTTTCTGGTGTCTCTTCCTTTACTTACAAGGACACCAAAGCTATTGGATTAGGGTCTCACCCATATGACCTCAGGTAATGTTAATTATCTCCCCAAAGGCCCCATCTCCAAATATAGTCACCTTGAAGGTTAAAGCTTCAATAAATGAATTTGGGAGAAAGGGACCCAATTCAGTCCAGGTCACCTCCCTTTTAGCTCTTATCTCTCTGTATTCCTTTATTTGTTTCATGTCAGTCTCTTCCACTGGCTTCTGAGTTCTCAAGAGAATCAAAAATTGTCTCTGAATCTGTTACCAGAGAGGGCTGCTCCAGTGTTTCCTGGGCCTGGGGTTTATAAAATGTAGTGGGCCCTGAATTTACAAAGACCGCATGCAAGTGAGGGGTCTTAGAGTTGAAGCTTTATAAGCATCAAAACTAACCTATGTCTGGGTTTAATAAAGCTGTATCATAATAAAGAACCTTGTTGGGTAGTACAAAGACCACAGACTGGGTCACACTCCAACTTCTTATCTCTCTTTGGGAAAATAACTTCATTATCTGAACCTCAGTTTTTCTGCAAATGGGCTAATAACACCTGCTCTGTGAGGTTCTTTGAAGGCATAATTACATAGCCTAAAAATATGTTAAATATGGGTTTACTTGCTGATTGTCTATGTTTCCAACCACAAGGTAGGCTCCGTGAAGAAAGGGACTTTGCCTTGGTCACTGCTGAATGCCTGATGTTCCATGATGCTGTGTCAGGAAGTGCTTGGGTGCTTATGAAATATTTGTTGATTGAAAGTCCCTGAAAAAACAATTTCTGGCATCCTTTGGTTCTTATGTTCTCCCAAATGTAATAATTGTTGTTATTAGTGAATCTTAGTTAAATGATAAGGAAAAGACAGAAAATACCAATTATCAGAAGACAGGAAAGCCACTTGTCAGTTAGACTTTGGAAAGGATTCTAATAAAAATATCTTATTATCCTAAATATTTTTAAATTTAGAATAGTAAAATATCTGGAAGGAAGCAAGAAAGGGATAGGAAGAGGAGAGAAGGAAAGGAAGAAAAGGGGCAGAGGAAGGAAGGAGAGAGAGAGAGAGAGAGGGAGAGGGAGAGGGAGAGGGAGAGGGAGAGGGGGAGAGGGAGAGAGAGAGAGAGAGAGAGAGAGAGAGAGAGAGAGAGAGAGAGAGAGAGAAGGCAAAACATCAAAACTAACACTGAAACCTTTCAGGCATCAGGCAGAATCAAAATAGGAAAGCCCCAGAAATTTGACATGGTTACTCTGGTGACCAAGACAGCATCTTAATTCATAGTTCATTAGCTCCCTAGTCCTCTCAGGGGAGCAGAGTGTAGCTAGGTCTGAAGGAAGGCCTCTCAGATCAGCTGTTCAAAACATGCAGGCAGAGCTGTCGCCAGACGACCTCAGATTATGTCAGGTCCCCGTCTCTTCCACCCTGGAGCCGAAAAACCAACAACTTAGCTCTGAACTCTTCACCCCAATCAATTCAGTGAAACCCCATCAAAACCCGCAAATAAGTTTGCTTGGCCTGATTGTGACATTTCTAGCTAAAGAGATATGGCTCCTCCTGGAAGAATCTGTCTTTTAAAAATGACTCCCAGTGAGTTAGATGAAGCCGAGAGACCTGAGAGGAGCCTCAGGACTCCAGAGGGCAGCCTTCATCACAAGTGAGGAAACTGAGACTCGCATAGCGTGACTTGTTACAAGGAATCCTTTACACTGATCTAGCCTCCCATACAGTCTACATGATCCTCACACTTGACTGTGGTGGTGCTTCCCCCTCAAAAAGAGGGCATGACCTTGGCCTCACAGACCTTGCTTCGGTTTCTCATTCTGCTTTGTATGTTCATATAAACTTGGACAAGTGACTCCACCTTCTGTGCCTCAATTTCATTCCCAGCAGGATGGGATGAAAGCATTTATCTCAGATGCTTGTTGTCAACAGTAAATGAGATAGCATGTACTTAAAAGCTGTACCTTTGGTGCTTAATAAGCATTGATTTCTCACCTTCATTCTTCCTCCCTCTTTTCCTTCCTTCTTTCTCCTTAACTCCACTCCTTCCTTCCTTTGCTCTTAATAAGTACTATAGTGAATGCAAAGAAGTATAACACAGGGCACTTGCTCAAAGGAAGATCCTTTCCACGCAGGTTCAGTTTTCACATCTATAAAATATGAAGGTATCTCTAGACCTTTGGTCCCTTAGCTATTTCTCAGCTACCATGCTGAGAATTCAGTATTCACCTCAAAGTGCAAACAGCTCCTCTGGGCCAGGTTCTGGGCCTTGCTTCAGGGATACTCAGAAGTACATGCCCTGTCCTCAAGGAGATAAAGACAAGAAAGAGAAAAACCCACAGTAAGCATGAAATTTATATAGATATTTTCAAGAGTTCAGATGTCTGTAGAGAAATAAGAGAAACAGCCACATCAGGGTCTAGGGCTGAGATAGTCAGAGGGGGAAACCCAAGAAGTGCTGTGGTTCTCCTTGTCTGATTTAAAAAAAAAAAACAAGTAAAAAAAAAAAATGTTAAAAGGAAGTCGGAGTTCACCAGTCAGGGCAAACTATTTCTGGGCACCAAATTTTCTGAAGAGAATCTACTACATTTATTCAGCCTCTGAGTGATTAAGTCTGATAAGAAGAAAATATACAATTATATGAGACTGCAAGAAGAAATAAAAATGAAAGAAGTGGAAAAAAGGCAGAAGAAAGGACAGCAATCTTTGGTTTGCATCTCTGGGTGCTAAATGCCATAGCAGGCCCCTCAGGCATTCATTCCATGAATGAAGAAAATGAAGAGAAGAGAGGGAAGAGTAAAGAGAAGGAAGGAGATGATGAAGAGTGAATGAAAAAGAGGGAGAAGACAAAGAACAGGAGGGTAGAAGAATGACAGACTGACGAAGGAAAGAAGAAATCTGTGAAATAGATTTTATCTTCTTCATAAGCAAAAGAAAACTAAAGCCCAGAGATGAAATACTTTACCCAAGGCTACACAGGAATAAGAGCCAAGACCCAAGGTCAACTATACCAGGGTTCCACAGAAGAGTTCAAAGGACTCTGTTGTTCACATCCTACCTTCTGGTTAATAGAAAAGGAACTAAGGAGAGAAAGAGGAAGAGATCTGCCCACAGTCACACAGTGAGTGAGAGGCCAAGTTCCCAGGCCTCAGAACCAGCCTCTTTGACCGGCATCAGAACTACCGATCAGCTACAGACACAGCTCCTAACCAGAGACCACTTAACAAGGCCTCCAGGCCCCTCAGCCCACTCTTGTCAGAGACAGAACTTCCCTTTCTTGTTCATGATTTTAGGTGATTCTCTGGTCTTCATTGGCATTTCAACCAGAAGAAAAAGGGCCTTTGCCCCATCAGGTACCATAACTTGAAGTTGAATCAGTGAATTTCTGTACTAGCCCAAGGAAGTCACAGATCAACAGGCTTGCTCAGCTGACCTAGAGAGGGAGGGATTTCTTTCCTGATCAGGATGGGTCTTGAGGGCAGAATGAGGAAAAGCATCACAGTTCCTGTAGCACTGGACCAAAGGAGATCAAAGGTCTCCTCTTCCCAGAAGCTAAGATCAGGTAGGCGCCTGGTATCAGCAATTTCCTGGGCACTATTGTTGGTCATGCTAATTAAGATTAGAAGGGATTATTTATAGGAATAATCCAGAAATTCCAGTTTTCAAAGAGCTCTTACATACTTTATCTCTTTGGGAGACTCATACAAGGTCAGAGGAAAGGTTAAAAAAAAAAATCAATGTGCCCTTATAATTTGGCAGTCAATACTGGAGTCGAATTAAGATCTCACTAGAATATAAACTCCTCAAGGGCGGAGATTGTGTCTTTTTTGTTTCCTACTACTCTGTTAGTGTTTATGGCACTAAACTTGGAGTGATGCCCAATAAATATTTGCTTAATGAATGAACAGTAAACCATTCCTGTCAATCTTCCCAACCTCATCTCTCTTTTAGTCCTATTAAACCATGTGTAGGAAGCTCTTTCCCAAGGATGTCCTCATTCTTCAACCTGAAATGGATTCTTTCACCTTTGCCTCCTGCTTTTTCAAAGCTTCACCAAAGTTCCATAAGGCTTAACTGTAGTTCTGCTGACATCAGTTCTTCCAGGGGCCTTCTCACTTACCCAAGAGTAGGTTAGAATCTCTTCCAATCTCTGGCCTTGTCTGTTTCTCCCTTGGGGCTTTGAGTTCTTCCACCTTAGGGACTATCTTGTTAGAAATTGTCTCATCCATTAGGATGATGCCAGATCCACAAAAGGGATTTATTGGATGGCAGAATGAATGAAGGATGACTGAGGCCTAGAGAAGAGAATTGCCTTTTCCAGAGCCACACCTCCAGGAATTGGCACAACTGGCTCAAGCCCCACAGAGCTCCAGAGTTTCCTCCATCAATGGAATCCCTCCTTCCATACATCCCTTCTGGAAGCCCCACCCTCAGAGACACCTTAGCCCGGTGCAAAGACAAGCCAGATGAACTTAATTAGTTTTGAACACTCTCATGCATCTTATTCACTTGGTCAGAGAGGGTTACTGGAGAACAGAAATATTTGGGGAGACTCATTTTTCCACCCCCAAGTCATAATTCTGACTACTTGTCACTCTTTACATAGATTTAAGAGGTGCTAACTAAGTTCAAGCAGGCCCCATGCCTCCAGTGGCTATCCTGACTGCCAAGGCTTTGGCCCTTTGACTGTTATCCTGCAAATCCAAACCAAATTTGCTTTACCAAGTGGCTTCTCTAAAAGGTCCCAGAGCCCCTAGCATGTTCCATTTTGGTCTTTTGAGGTAATGTGATCCAGACCCTCAGGTGACATGAGCAGGGCAGAAAATCACCACAATTATAGCCGGGAGACCCAAGTTCTGATGGCTGAGCCACCACTCACCCAGTGAGGGGTTTGGGCAGGTAATTCTCCTGGAGAAGATTTAACAATAGGTTGGTCCAAACTGCCTGCAGAGGCCAACATTCCCAAGGCAATGCTGTCTGGAAGATTTGAGACTCTCAAGAGAAGGAGAGCTCATGGCTTCTCTACCCAAGGTGGGTGCAGTACTAGATGGATTAGAGCAAACCCAGGCCTGGTCTCCGGTGTCAGCTCCACCAACATTAACGCTTTGTGACCTTGGCCAAGTCACTGGACATCTCTGAGCCTCAGTTTCCTTATCTGAAAAAGGGAGAGCAAAATGTCTAGGCTGAAAGGATGATATTTTATAATGTCCTTCTTTCCTTACCCACTTACTTGTAAGTCATCACTGCAGCATATTACAGCAAAGTAGGAAAGAGCCTGTTTGGCTGGGTGGTGGGTGATCTTGGGAAAACACTTCTGAAACCTCATAAAGTATTATTACAAGAGCTAAAAGAAACAAATGCATGAGCACTTGTTTGGCAAGTGCTAACCGAGTGAGAATTGCTCTTACATTCTACATCTGAACAGCAAATTATGAAGAAAGACTAGAGATTAAAGGGTAGAGGATCTGGGTTCCAGCCTGTTGGTCATTTTCTTGTTTTGTGATGTTAAGTTAACTGCTTATCCTCCCTGGATCTCCATTTGTTTCCTCCTAAGAAGTGGTAAGGGTCCCCTAAGGGCCTCATCCTTTACATTCTGGGGGTACCAGAATCTCTGCCCCTTTGAACTTTCTGCTCCCTGGGCCTCAAATGTCCCTCTCTTCTGTGCACACCCCTACTCATCCTCCACAGTGAGGTTAAAATGCACTTCCTCCGGGGATACTTCCCACAGCCACACAGAAACAAGCAAACAAAGCCCACTCGCCTTCTCCCTTGCCTTTAGCATTCATCTGGGTCCAGCATTTCCTTCTCAATCTAGCATTAGTTTCTCTTTTTCTCTCCCCACCAAGCAAAGCCCAGGGGTGCATGGCCCAGGTGGAATAATAGAAAGTGCAGGACTTTGAAACCATATCAAGAACCAACTGAATTCTGTCCCTGCTATCTAGAGGATGGTAGTCACTTCAACTCTCTAAGTGTCACTTGCCTTATCTGAAAAAGGGAGACAGTCATATCCATATCATAGGGTGATGAGGATCCAGAGCAGGGGCTGTCACCATTCAGGGACATGAGAATGGGAGGCAATCACTTGATAGAGCTGGAAGTTGCCTTTCTATCTAGAAAAGTTCCCAGGTTGTGGCAAAAAGAACATGGGAAGTAAAGTGGAGGTGGACTTCATACTGTGCGTTCAGCAGCTTTGAAATCCGAATTCTCCTGGAGCCCCGACCACAAAGAGTTAATGTTCAACCAGCCTTCTAACCCTTTCCTTTCAAAACAGGGTCTGGTGGGGAGCGTGGACAGCTCCCATTGGACCCTTGCGAGCCCTGCCTACCACCTGAAGAGGTGCAGAGGGGAAGAAGGAGGGTTAGGGGAGCCAAACAAAGCCCTTTTGCTATGCTCCCACCCCAAAGCCTCTTCTAGACTACCGCACAACTACCAAAGCGTTCTGCTTTGCTCTCTAAAATGTCCGCGCTGGGCAAAAGACCAAGGGAATTAGGTTAAAGTACTCTAAAGAACGCTTCTGCCCCTCCCGCGGCTCCCTGGACACCCAGTCCCCGGACCCACCGGGTCAGAGGAAGCCACGCAACCAGAGAAACGGCGAGGCGGGGCTGCGCCTGTCCAGAGCCCTGGGCCACGGCCCCGCCCCGCACGCGGGCTCCTGGCGGGCGCTTCCTCTCTCCGCTAACAGGAATGGCCGGCCGGGATCAGCAGACGCGGGAGTAGAGCCCGAGACCAAAACAAACAGAAAAGCCAGCTCCGAGGAAACCCACAAAGCGCGCCACGCGGGCAGCGGCTGCAACGCCAAAGGAAGCCGCAACTCGCAGTTCGTTTCCTATGAAAAGCAGGGTGATGGACCTTCATCCACCGATGAAGGGATGGGAAAGGCTGTTAAAGAAAGAGGAAGAGGAAAATCGGAGAGTTAGAATGTGCCCTTGGAAAAATTATCTATGGCGACTGAAATTTTGAGAAAAATCTATACTCCAAGCACAGCAATTGGTCTACGCACGGGGATTTAATAAACCATCGAACCCATCACCCAGCCCCATGTAGTCCTTTCTCTCCTTCTGCAGCTCCAATTTCAGTCTTCCTGGTTTGATTACTTGATCTCACCCGCCTTGCCTTGCCATGCTCACCCATCCTGTGCGCGCCTGTCAGATCCCAAGCTGGTTAAACACCCTTCTCCGCCTGCCCTCACCTGCGGCCACCTGGAGGAACGTGGCTCAGAAATACACCTCCTTGCTGACTGGTCTCAAATTCCTGACACCACACCCAAGTCCTACTGCATTTCCCGAGTGCACTCTCTCCTACTCCTGTGAACATTTTATTTTACATCTTCTCTCTTGTCAGCGCCAGTACCTCCCCAGTCCTGACAGCTGCTAATCTTGCTTTGATTTAAGTGATATAGAACCTCAGACCATAAGCGCCCATCCGCACAAAGACAAGTGAGCTTGCCCTTCCCTCCTGGGAGTCTGCAGTTGCTCTTTCTTCCCTGCCATAGCCTCACCTACCTGGTACCCTGTGCCCATGGTGTTTATCACCACAGCAACGGCCCCCTCCTGGCCTGTCACTTTTCCCCTGTCTTGTAAGTCATTCTCCTCCAATCAGCAGCCTGTATTCTCTCCCATCTTTAAAACCAAACCCAAACAAAACACCTCTTTGGGCTGCATATCTTCCTCTAGCTGCCTACCCATTTCTTAATGCCCCTCAATAGCATAATTAACTCATCAAGAACAGTCTATGCCAGTGGTTCCCAAACTTGCTTGGGTCATACCCCCAAAAGAATGTTGAAAAAATTATGTGCACACATTTGAAGTTAATGTTCATTTTAATTTTAAATAGTTGCAAAGAATGTAATTTATGGTGATTTGTAAGACAGACGTTTTGAAATAAAAATATAAATCACTCTTAAATGCATCTAGTTGCATTTAAGTATAACATCCTGATGTTTACATTTATTTAAAAATATATGAAAGTGAGAAAGTCAGAAACTTTACATAGTTCCTTTTATTCCTTGAACTCCTATTTTTGTTCTACTTACGACTCCTCCAGACTTAGCTACTGCAGACTATATGATTAAAAGCTTTTATTGCTCATCGTATCATATATGTCTAACAAAAATATGTATAGAAATAGAAATGTAAAGTTTTTATTTCCTCTAACCGTAAGGTTCTAACTAGAAAAAAATTGTACTTGCTTTGAGTTATCCTAATTATCAGTAAATTACATGATGCACTTTCACCAAAAAATGTTTTTAAGAATATACATTGTAGGGTAAATGGAAGTTATCAGGTTTTTTCCACCCTTCTGCCATTAGCATCAATGATCAACACCTGTGGTCTTACACGAGCGCCTAATGGCTGGCACCTAGAGTGTGACGTGGGCATGCGTGAGTGGGCACACCTGAGCCAAGAGACTGAGCGTATAAGGGCGCGGCAGCAGAAGACCATCTGGCAGAGTACAGTGGAGAGCGTCAGAGAACAGTAGAGACCAGCAAAGAAGGTATAGGGATTTGTGAGGGGGCCCAAGTTGTTGTCTCCCTGCTGGCTTATTTCCACCAACTTGTGAGGATGATGCCAAGGGCTCCAAGATTCTCATTCAAGCCGCCTGAAACGATGATGAACCTACCCGGCCTGGGATAGTTGCAGAATAATCATTATATCATCTAATAACTAATACATCTGAAACTCAGTTTAGGGCATGCTAATAATAATGTGCCTATTTCTTTCATGAGAATTGTCAAGGGAATGCATGGTCCATCTCCTACGGCAGAACTGGAGGTGCCCCAGATAGGAAGGAGATGTGAGAGGGGGTTGTAAACGTTGCCCCTGCCCTTGAACAAGCAGGATGGGTAGGAAAAGTGCTATCCTGAAGTCAAACAGCTTGGGTTCTAATCACGGAACCTGCCCTGCTGGCGGTGTTACCTTGGACAAATTTATTAAACCTCTCTGAGCTTCAGTATCTCCCTCCCCTTTTCATGCAGGTTCACAGAATCTGAAGGCAGGAGCAACTCTCCCTGGGAACACAAACATGTTTTGAGTACTTCAGTTTCTCAGGAATACACCCAGGTGTGGCTAAATCACTCACTCAGAATCTTATTATCATATAATTTTTACTTTTAAATGTAGTAAAAAAAAAAAACACGTAACACAATATTTACCAGCTTAGCCATTTTTTTAAGTGTGCAGTTCAGTAGTGTTGAGTATATTCTCAGTGTTGTGCAGTCAACTCCCCCCTTTTATTTTATACTGAGATGGGACTTTTGTTAATTGAAAAGATCTTTCTTGAGTACGTACTATGTTTGTGTATATGCATCTGTATATGATGTACAATGTGATTCAGACAAATGTAAAGCTCACAATTTAGATATAGATTTATTTAGGAGTGGACCAGTTCCCTTATCTCATCTTTTTGCCCGTCAACCAAGCCTATTGGTCAGAACATCAAGTTGGCAGCACAATTCCAGAATTCCAATTTGAAATCCTGATGTTAGCGTGTGACCGAGAGCACCCCAGGACCCCCAAACTAGTACACTCTAAACATGAACACAAAGACAAAGCATACTCTCAGGATGAAAGATCTTTAATAGAATTGGTGTGCATAGAGAGAAAGAATTATTTCCCAATGAAACACACAAAGTTACCCATCCCCTTTTGGGTAAAGGTCCAGTCAAACAGGGTTGACCAGAACCGAGACCGCTGAAGCCTGAATGCTTGCCACAAGCCTAAAGCGCCTTCTGGCAGGGAACCATAGGAAAGGGGTTCTGAAGCAGATCCCAGACAGCTGAAACCAAAGAGCAAAATCAAAGTACAAATCAAGATAAGAGCTGCCATTGTCAGCCTCCCCACATGTCTCCTTCAAGTTTTTCTACATGTCAATCCATGTGTCTCCTCCAAGTCCTAAGTCCCTGGTGCAAGTCCAAAGTCGAGAAGCAACCACATCCTTCTCCACAGAGCCCATCTGCTTTCCATGTTATATAGCTTCATCTGGCCACTAAGTTCTGTCCCCTAGTTCCCAGTGCCAGTCCAGGGCAGCTGCATGTAAATGGGGTTGGGAAACACGGTACTTCCCCTTTTATGGAGATGGCATTGTTACACTGAGGCTATCTAGTTTCAGCCTCCATGCTTACAACACCTCTCCAGATCCTTCCTCACACCAACCCAATTATCCACCCCACCTTTATTCACTCCCTCATAAATAGGTGTGTAGGTGTTGGTATCTCTCTGGAGACTGACTGTAAACCTATTTGCAAACAAGAAAAATAAGATTTAGTTCTATATCCTTAGCACTTTAACAAAGTTCTGGGGACATAGACATGTTCCATAATTGTTTTCTACTGTTTACCTCTAACGTTGGAATATTTCTTATTTGTTGAAAATCATTTAAATGATCCAAAATGCAAACTCAAAACAATTAAAAACTTAGTAGTTGCCTTCTATGTGCCAGGCTCTATTCTAGAGGTTAGGTCTATCGCAAAGACCAAGCTTGATCCATACTCTCAGGACTTATTCTGGTTGGGGTAAGAGAAACAACAATAAATAAAAACAGCAAGAGAACTATCAGGAGGATTAGAAGAGGGTGCTGGAGCAGTGAGGGCCTGGGTTAATATTGATTTACTATGGAGACTCACAGGAGTTCGCTCTGTAGAAGAGTTAGTTGAGCAGTGATCTGTTTGACAGAAAGGAATGGAGCAGGGGACGGTCATAGGGAAGAGCATTCTGGCAGAAGGAACAGAAGTTGTGATGAAGGAAAGGTTATTTTGGTTCAGTTTTCAATATATTATTCCTATTTTAGAGATAAGACCATCGGATGAATCTAGGAGAGAAAATATGATTTGTCCACCTCTTACAGGAGTGTCTTGGTTGGGCAGGAGTTGGGTATAGTCAGAAAATAATCATATTTAAGGGGTTTGCAGACATTTATCAAAGCAGTTCAACCCTCTACATTACAGGAAAGAAATAGTCTACCTGAACTTGGTTCACAATAAGCCCTCTCATTCCATGCTCTCCATTTCATCTACTTGTGGCCTTTTCCATCTCCTCCCATCCAGGTTGTTGACTCCTAAATGTCTACTACTTTTATGGTATCTCCAGCCCAGAAGTCTATTCTGAGATAGCAATTCTAGTCCCCAACTAGAAAGCAAGTTCAATTCTGTTGTTACATTGTCCAAAATCAAAGTATAGTCTGACCCATAGTGGATAGTAAATAAATACTTGTTGAATAAAAGAATGAATGAATAAACTCTCCAATATATCCAACTATATATTGGATATCTCCAGCTCAATATCCCACCAACATCTCAAATTTGACATATTCAAAACAGAACTCTTCATTCCAATACTTTCTCCCCCACATTGCTCTTTCCCTCTTTTCTCTTTCTCTCTGATATCAGCACACCCTTCACCTGACTTCCCAAGACAAAAAATTGGGCATCATCTTTGATTTCGTCTCTCTGTTTCTACCCATTTGTAATAGGCAATGAAGGTTTCTGAATTCGAAACCTATATATATTCTTGAATCTACATTTTGTGGGTATGGCTTGGCTCAAAACGTTTGGCTCATTTCTTTCCTGGATTATTATAGTCATCTAATTGTCTCATTGCTTTCTGTCTCTCCTATACAATACTGTGTTCTATGTAATGCTTGAAGGAATGATCATTTTTAAATTATAAAAGCTACATAATCATTCTAAAAATATGCAAAATACTTGAAAAAGAAAGAAGATTTTGAGTAATTCCCTTATGCAGAGTTAGTGTGGGTTTTTGTACAGTGCCTCCTAATCGTTTTACTGTGCACATATGTATTTCTTTTAAACCAAAATCAGAATCATGTAAGCTTTGAATTCCTCTTTTCAAGTTGATATTTTTTAATGCTTTTCTATACCTTTACATGTTGTTGAATACATTTGAATATTTTAAAATATCACATTAATTGGTTGTATCAGAATTTATTTAATCATTTTCCAATTATTTAAGATTTAGATTGTTTCCAGTTTCATTATTTAAACAAACCAGACTTCAGTATACATTCTTGCAAATATTTTTTGTCTTTATTTCCTTATGATAAATTCCTAGAACTGATTGTTAGACCAAATTATATGAAATTGTTTATAGTTCTTGACACTTATGTCCAGCAGCCTCAGGAACTTTTAAAAAAATACAATTCTCTTTTTAAAGTCTTTAAAGATGGAGTTCAGAAAGTAGTTTAGACTTAGGTAGGTTTACAAGACTGCATAGCCTCTACTACCGCCCTGACTTCAGTTTCCACCACAACCACACACCAGCCATTTATTTCAACCACATCAAACAGATGACGCGCTACATATCAGCTCGTGAAACGTGTCAGACCTGTGGACATAGTTGCATTCTCTGCCGAGAACATCACGCTCCCTTTTCTTCATCTAACCAACTCCTAGTAGTTGCTTCAAAACTTAGTATTAAGCAGCACCTATCTGAGATATAATAGATCTTTGATGTAAATGCTGCGGTGACTCAGACTCTATTCTAAAAACTCATTTCATTTAATCACCACTACCATTTGCCATGGGTATGCTATCTTCAATGTCCCACGGAAGAAAGAGAAGCTCATTTAGTGAGTGGCTTCTGTAGTTAATTGGCAGAGGGGAGACTTAAACCCAAGTCTATTTGACACCACACCCACGTTTTTTTTATCAGTGTGTATGTGTGTGATTTGCTTCCTCTCTGAATTTCCTGTCATTTAGATTCCTCTTCTTTGGGTTTCCGCAGTATCCTAGGCTTACCTTTGTGTTTCTATTTGTCTATAGATAGGACACCATCCTTAGACTGTAAATCCCTTGAGGGCAAGAACTGTGTCTTACTCATAGGGAGAAGCTCAGTAAATGTTCACTTTGAATGAATGAGGAATGAATAAACAAACACTGGTTGTACTCATTGCTCTGACCCCGGTTTTCATTAATTTCCTTTGCTGTCACCGATGATGACTTTATGAGCTTGTCTCCTTGGGGGATCGCCACTCATTTCCTCTGATGTCTTGATTCATGCTGGGGTCCTCCAACAGAGCAGAGGTGACATCACGGTCATGGAACTCCTCTGCCAATAGAGGTGGACCCCCAGACAGCAGCCCGTGAATGTAGCAGAAAGAGAAAGATGTTGAGAGAGAGCACCCCTGGTAGAAACTTTCTGTTTGCCCACACATGCCAAAGTCATGAGAGGAAAGGAAACACAGAAATAGAAGGCAGAGGCTTAATGGGATGGAAAGAGGCCCTGAATGCAGCAGGAGCTGGCCTAAAAGACTGAAAAGAAAATGAAAAGGACAAAGTTGGCACAAAAGCTTTTATTGGAATTAAAGAGTTCAAGTCCACAGGAAAATTGTATACAGAGGCCGTCTCATTGGTGTCAAAACTCACTCCACTCCCGTCCTCCCAATGCCCTGCACCCAAGAGCAGAGCAGTGTTAACTCAGATGCAGTGGGTCCCACCTCCCATAACAAGAACCTTTCTTTGGGAGACTTTCTGACTGAGTGTTGCTTGGACCACATGTTCCACAGTTTGGTCACCAAAGTGGTAATTATCTTTTATTTCCCCTTTCCATGGTTACCACAAACATCACAGCATCTCCACAAATGCCACCTAAGGGTTTGTGTCACCACTCAGATGAAGCAGAGTGGTCGTGTACATACATGCACATACTTGGGCACACAAACTGCAGGCCTAGTCAGAGACATACATGTACATACTTGTACATATGAATACACATGTCCTTCCACATATATAAGCTAAAGGAAGGACTCTCTAGTCATTTATTCAATCAAAAAATATTTTCAAGTGCCCACTCTGTTCTGGTCACTATGTCCCAACCTAGGGCAAAAAATGAAAGTTAAGACATTGTCACAGTCAGTAGGATAGACATATAATAGATAGACATATAATCAAGAGCAGAACAAGAAGGCAGCAAATTCACTGTGGGCGTAGAGTTTTCCCAGTGAAAGTGGAAGCAGATCTTTTTGATCCATGAAGATGGCATGGAAATAGCTACATATACATGAGCAACGTGTATGACTCTGGGAGAATTACAGATAGGCTTGGTTGGATTTAAGGAAACAAGGGAAAATACAGATGCAGCAAAAGAAATGGGAATCTAGAGAAAGGCAAGTATCAGACCATGAAAGGAACCCCAGGCTGAAATTATAAATTTAGTAACATGGCGGACTTTTAGAACCACGACTCCCAGAAAAAATGCATGTAGAAACATTGAGTAAAACTCCCTTGACTTAATAAAGGATAACAACTCCCTTTCCCCATTAATACATGGACCAGATCAAAAAAAGCTCCATATATCTGATATAAAGCCTAGGTGTTGCTTTGAGGCAGAAGTTGAGGTTGGAGAGGTACACAAAGAACAAGTCATGCCTTCTCATATACCTAAGAAGTCTGAACTATATTCTGAAAACCTGCTTTAGAGAGCTAAAGATGACAACATGACTAGATTTGCATAGCCCAAGACCCTTGAGCCCCCTGCAACTCCTTCCTGGCAGGAACAAACTGTTTTTTAGATACCAGGGCACATGGTTCTCCCACAGAAACCACAAGCCCTGCTGCAGTTAAGCTCACAATAAAAAATTAAAACCACACCAGCTCAATTGAATGAATGAATGAATATGAATATTAAAACCCAAAGGGATTTTACTTTTTCAAATGTATCATATTGTTAAAATTGAAAAGTCTGACAATATCAGTTTCTGAGGATGGAAATCAATTGGAAATCTCATACGCAGCTGCTATTTTTAGTATATAAATCTGTTACAGCTACTTCTTAGAGCATTTTGGCAATAATAATAGTTATTCCTGCCAAAATGCTCTAAGAAGTAGCTGTAACAATAATAATTACTATTATTGCCAAATAATACCATCCAGAAATTCTATTTCTATACATATTTTGGGCTAAAACATTTACTTGGAAAGGAATATATGTGTCCATTGCTGAAATGTTTATAATAGTGAAAAACTGGAAACAACCTAAACGGCCTTCAATTTTATAATGTATCAATAAGAATTACTCAAACAGTGATGTTACATGGTGGTTAAAACATTCTAGATCACTGTATGGTCATGCATAAATTGTAAAAGAATGATATTGAGTGATTAAAGCAGATTATGAAAATCATACTCCTCGAATCATATTTAAACATACACATGTGTAAAAGTTCTCTATATATGTAGCTCATGGATGCATACATAGGTTGGGTCACACATCAAAATCCAAGATAATGGTTACCTAGGGAATGGACTGTGTGGACCAGAAAGACTAGGTGTAGAAGACAGGAAAAACTAGGGAGCACAGGTTGTCTATAGGGCTGCACAGACCAAAGGAGGGAGTCCTAAAGCCCTCGGTGGCTTTTTATGCTTTTTAAGCTTTTTAATGGTTTCTTGTGGAGAGGCAACCAGGTACAGGGCAGGCAATGGGGCCGGGTGGCCAGGAGGCTGGCAGGCCTCCCAGCCCCCAGCAAATCTTTACTCTCTCAGGCTCTCTGGTGGCGTCTCGTGGCCTCTGCTGCACCCCAAAAGGAAGGTCATCTGCTTCTCCTCTGTCTCTGCTGCTGCTTCTTGCTCTGCTGCTTCTGAGTCTCTGGCTCAGGTGTGCCCATTCATGCAGGCCCATACCCCACTCCAAATGCCCGCCGCTAGGCATGTGTGTAGGCTTGCAGAAGTCTATCACTGAGGGGAAGGCCGAAAAACCTGACAACTTTCTTGCTTACCCTACACTAGGTTTATACTGCATCTTAATAGCATATTTCTTAACATTATTTAATCTGGAACAAATAGGACAAAATGTTAATCTGTTATATCTGAGGGGTAGCCACATGATTCTCTAGTCTTTGTGTTATATTTTTGAAATAAATTGAGATACTAAAATAAAAATACACTGTGAAGGATTTTATTCTCTAAGCAGGTGAGTGACATAATTAGATTTGTGTTTTGGAAAGCTTACTCCGACCCCTGTGTGGAGGAATTCTTCTAAGAAGGTAGGTGGGGGCAGGGTTACCCAGTAAAGAGGCTGCTGTATTAGGCTAAGAAAGAGTTAATGGGCCTGGAGTAAGTTAGTGGTTGGTTCAGGCAGCTTAAAAGAGAACCTTAGAGCTCTTGGCATCACCCCATAGGTTTTAAGCAGGGGAGACCCCCAACTTGGGCCCCCTGAAAATCTCTCTATGCTCTTTTCTCTGGCCTTCTCTTTTGGTCTCTTCCTCTCACAGCCATTACTTGTCCTCATGTAGCTGTCCTCTTCCACCCATACAGCCTCAGCCTCCAGGCTCAGGTGTGTACACTCACGCATGCCCACACCATGCTCCACGTGTCCACCATCAGGCATGTGTGCCCCGCGCCCAGGCTCCCCAGCGCCTCATGCATTCAAGGCCGCAGGTGATAGCCACAGAGGCCAGTCGCGTAAAAGCCTGACCTACACTTATCTACACTTACCTTACAGTGGTCTGGAAATAAAAGGAAGAAATAAGTTTGAAAGCTATTTTGGAGATAAAATTGCCAATATATTGTCAGTCTTTTTCTTTTGGACATTAATTTCTTTTTTGTTTATGTTTTACAAAGCTCCCTCTTTCTCCTTTCCAGTTGAAGTCCGACATAGTACTAGACAAGTGCATAAATCACAAGGATGCTGCTTAATACATTTTCACAAAGTGACTCCCACCCAGACCAAGTCCTCTGCAGCCTACAGGCCTTTGCCAAACTTTATTCTGCTATCTTGGATGCCTTTGCCTGTTTTGAACTTTCTAAAAATAGACTCACACAATGTGTGTCCTGTTGTGCCACTTTCATTTGCTTGATATTTTTTCCATAAATTCACTCATGTTATGCTGCACAGCAGGAGTTAGTTGCTGTTCATTGTTGAATGGTATTCCTTGTGTGAATACGTAATAATTCCATTATTGAATGATGGCGGATTTGGGTTATTTCCCATTTTGGATAGTGCCATCATGAGCTTTGGTCAGTATATATACATCCTTCTTTTGGGAGTATTTTTGGGAGTGGAATTTCTGGGAGATAAGATGTGCTTAATATAGAGTTAAAAAGACATGGCCAATGTTTTTCCAAAACAGTTGATCCGGTTCAGATCTCCATCAGCAGTGAATGAGAGTAGCAGTTGCGTCACATCTTCAGCATTTGGTATGATGAGCATTGTTTTTTAATTTAGACATGGGTATCACAGGTGGTGGTGATATCTCATTGTGATTTCAATTTACATTTCCCTGTGACTAATGTTGTTGATCATGCTTGGAATGTTTACCTCTCATTTGTATGTAGTCTCAGCAATGAAGTCTTAAAAATGGGGTTTATCTATTTTTCTTATTTATTATTTACAAATGGTTTGGGTCAAAAGGCTCTGATACTTAACATTTATCTCTGGTAGCTGGGGTCATCCATTCTGCATCTTTTTTTAGGAGTGGGGGAATCTAGGTGTGATTAGTGTGTACAGTGTTGTCAACTGTAGTGTTGTCAACCATGCTATTAAAGGCATAACTATCAGAATTGACACGGTTCAGGCAGAAGCTGGCATTCCCCTGCTCTGCTCCCTTCCCCCGCCCCTTTGCCCCCAGGTTGAATGTTCTAGAAGGAATGCTTGAAGGAAGAGGGGAGAAGGTCCACATGGAGGACCTCGATGTCTTTCTGACTCATTCCATTTATATCTCCCACAGCACTTCCCTTGTCACATCCATAATTATTTACTTCTTCATCTCCTCTTCTAGTCATACCTCTCACAGGACTCTTCATTCATTTGTTGGGATAGAGGAGTAGTGTAAACAGGCTTTGGACCTAGGAAGATCTCAGAGAAACTATCCTCAGATAGGACAAGTCCTCCTGTTGAAATTTTTCAGTTTCTTGTACTTTCTTCGTAACAATCATCTCAGTTCTTAATGACATGTGTGTGACTACTTGACTTTTTTGAGTTTTACAGTTTCACTTATGGAGATCACTTGTACCTCAGGATGAATTCAACTCAGAATCTCACCCTTAGCTGATTTAGAGAATGTGGTTTAGATGGTGAGATTTGGGACTTTTGAGTTGATAAAATTTAGTTGAGGTTTTTGGACTTTAATGCTGTAACATGCTGAAACTTTGGGGACCTTGGGATAGGGTGAAGCTATCTTACATGTGGAATGAATGTGATTCTTTGGGGGTGGTAGAGTGTAAGATAAATGAAGATTGGTCAGGCTTTTACAGTACTGGCCTCTATGGCTATCACCTGTGGGCTTAATGCAGGAGGTGCTTGGGAGCGTGGGCTGGGAGCTCCTGGTGTGGGCATGCGTAAGTGGCCACACCTGAGCCTGGAGGCTGGGCATATAAGGGCGGCGTCACTCAGCCAGAAGGGGGCTATAAGAGGGTGGGGGGCTGCTGTGAGAGCAACAGAGCGTGAGAAAATGCCAGGGAAAGTCCAGAGGAGAAAGCATATAGGGGTTCGCAGGGGGCTCAAGTTGCTGTCTCGCTGCTAGCTTGTTTCCCCTGAGTACTATTAAAAAAAACCTGTGGGGAATGATGCCAAGAAACTTAAAACTATCTCTTTTAAGCTGCCTGGACCAATGGTGAACCTACCCAGCCTGGGATGGTTGCAAAACAGAGAGCAAGTTGGGGTAGGAAGGATGGGAACCGTTCCACCCTCAGATGTCCATTTTCTAATCCCTCGGAAATATATATGTGACTGTCATGTGACATGGCAAAGGGGAGCTAAGATAGCAGATGGAGTTAAGGCTGCTAATCAGCTGACCTTAACGTAGGTAGGCCAGACACTGTCAGCAAAATTCCAAAGGCAGCTCTCCTGCCCGCCTGTGACTATGAAGTCGTTTCTTTTCACAAAACCTTCCCTTTGCAAAGCAGCAGCAGCTGCTCTTTGCCCACCTGTGCCTGTGCAGGTGTCTAGCTTTTCTTTTCCTAATAAATATGTCCTCTTAAAATGTTAAAAAGCAAAATAATGGGTAGACCATCCCAGTGTTAAGAGTGGATGCCTGTAGGTCCGGGTGTGTACACCAGTTGAATTACAGCTGCCACACTAAATGTAAAAGCAGGCAAGGTGGATTTATTGAAGCAAGAGGAAAGAACTCCTGACAGCAGGAGGGGTCCGAGGGAGGATGCCCGTTTACCCCAGCCCTGTCTATGACTATATACCATCAGACTTCCTGTTGTCCAATGTGCTGGACTATTGATTAGGCACTAGGTGGCTGGAAAGTTTCGTGATGGTTGTTTTTCTGTTCCCTAATTATCTGTAACTGGATCTAGGCGGTGCTAGCTCAGCAGCATTTCAGTAAAACACTATTTTCCTGGGAGCTGTTTTGTTCCTTCTGTTTCTATATTGTTTAAAATCAGTCCCATGTCTCAGCTTTGCCCATTCCCCACATTCTCCTGCTCTGTCACACTCACTGAGTTATAAGAGGGTGGAATGTAAGTCACCAGAGTCCTAAATGCAGAAGGAGCGGCGGTGGGAAGAGCAGCAGTAGACAGCCCAGCCCAATGTTGCTGGCTTTGAAAATGGAAGAGGCTCACAAACCAAGTATAGGGTAAGCAAGAAAGTTGTCAGTTTTTTCCGCCCTCCGCTCAGTGATAGACCTCTGCAGGCCTACGCGAATGCCTGATGGTGGGCACCTGGAGTAGGGTGTGGACATGCGTAAGTGGACGCACCTGAGCCAGATACTGGGCTTATAAGTAGAGTGAAAGCAGGAGGAATAGCAGAGGACTGTTTGGGGTGCAGCAGAGAGGCCACGAGATGCCACTAGAGTGCCCAGAAAGAGTGAAGATTTGCCGAGGGCTGGGAGGCCTGCCAGCCTCTCGGTCCCATTGCCTGCCCTGTACCTGCCTCTCTACAAGAGACGATTAAAAGCCTAAAAAGCCACTGAGGGCTCCAGAACGCCTTCCCTTTGACCATCTGTGCAGCTCCATGGAGAACCTGTGCTCCCTGCGTCACCCTGCCGCTACACCAAGGCAGGCGGGAGGTCTCAAGAAGCTGAGGAAGGCCAGGAAAGTGCTTTTTCCCCCAGAGCCTCCTGTACTCTCAGATAATAAGTTGGTGCTGTTTTAAGCCATGAAGTTTGTGGTAATTTGTTAGCATGGCCACAGGAAGTGAATGCTAGTCCTGGCCTGCGATGCACTCTGGTGGGATCTTTGACAAGTCGTTTCATCTTTGTGTTCCTCAAAAGTCATTATGAAAATAAGAACTGCCGTGAGGTTAAGTGACAAGTAGCAGAAGGGCTTAGGACACAGGCATCCAATAAATGTGTACATCCAGCTTCTCTTTTCCAGGGTGGGGAAACAGGGAGGGAAAGCAGGAGCCATCCTTGGGCCCACCCTCGTTTTCTTTGATGTGGCCTGGATAAAGGGCTCCCCTGGTGAGCTCCCCAAGCACATCTTATCTACAGGACTGCTCCTTATCTGCCTTGGGGGGACCATGGCCCTCCCTCCCCAAAGGAATACCCCCCTTTAAATACAAAGGCGCTTTAGAAGACCCAGAGGTGAGAACACAGCCAGAGTCTCACTCTGCAAACAGGCTTTCAGAGATGAAAGGCCAGCTCAGATAGCAGTATCTGCATGATATTTATATGATGGCCACCATATTGCCCACTGAAAGAATTAAGAGGTGGTGCCCCCGAGGTGAGGCAAGTCCTTTCACAAGGAAAGGCCTGGGCTCCCGGTCCTCCTGCCCACACATACTGGAGACGGACATCCCTCAAATACTCCAGGCTTAGTTAGTTGTGTTATGAGCTTTTATTTAAAAAGCACATTTAATACAAGTATAGTTTTGCAGATACAAGTTTTTACTTTGTATTCTACAAAAGTCTGAATATTATTCTCTTTACAAAATGGAACCTTACAAAAATACTGACAATTTAATGCTTTTATACAGTTTTCTCTAGTTGCAGTTACTCCTTTCACTGTAAAACAATGTCTACCACAGAACTACGATATTTTAGTTGATATTAAAAAAATTAACAATGCTTTTTTAAGCAGCTAATGTAAATAACACAGGTCGAGACACAGTTTATAATCATAGTGGATATAGCTAAAATTGTTTCAGAAATATTTTACATAGTTAACTTTTAATGTTTTATACATTATTTATATAATATTTATATATAAAATCATAGCTTGCTATAAATTGAAATGAAAGGACGGTTTCTGTAGTAAGGATGTGCATGTGGTTGATCCATGTGGTTATATTTAGCCCTTACATTTAGCATCCAAGATCTGAAAGCATTTCTCCCTTCCTGCTTTCCTCAAAGGTTCAGTAGAAGGGGTGCCAGTCTACTGCCCAGAGCAGGACCTTGCTTGGAAGGACACTTAGGTACAGAGGATGAGGTGAGGAAAACTCTCGACAGAGATTTAACCCATGTGTTCTGCCCAGCAGAACCTACCAAGAACTGCCCTAGAGATCAACCCCAAGACATTAGTGCTTTACCAGCTCAGCAAGAGCGACTCCAACAGCCACCCTTGTCAGCTCCATTATCTAGAAGGGCAGCCTCTCAGACATGAGACCATCTACTACTCTGGCTCATTCTGACTTTAAGTAGCCAAAAGTTTGGTTCATTTTTGCATTCTCGCCCTTCCACTCCCCTATCTTTTGTATGGCAGTCTGCTTTCCATGAGTGGATGGCAGCCCACACCTTTGCTCGTCTCCAGGCCCTTGAAAGGAAATCCTGGTGGGCACATAGCAAGGACTTCAAGGAAGGAAGCAGCAACCGAAGCGAACCGTTACGAAGCGCGTGTGAGCGCCCAGTGATTGCTGTGCACGACTTCAGCATCCCCAGCTGATGTGTCAACATCACAGGATGATGCGTCCAAAGAAGACAACTGAGGACATGGACCCTCAAAGTCTCCTGAAATTGTGCTATTTGTGAAATTCACTCATCCACAAAGAGTCTCCTAGCCACTAAAGTGAGGGACGGTGGTGGTTGACCAAAGGGTTGGGAAAGTGAGTGAGTGATAAGGCCTCAGGACAGGGAGTTCGATTCAGGGTCTTATCACTGGACGGAGCCAACTTGCTCTTTTGTTCCATTTAAAAAAGACAAACCAAACCAAACTTCCTGAACCAAAATCAGTAGAGAATAGAGTGGTGCAGGCTGAGAGGCACAAGGGGAGAGCCCCCATGCCGCTTTCTTGATTCAGTGCTATTTCTGGCTTTGTGTGCTACAAGGCGAATCTGAACTTTTCTCACAGGCCTGGGATTCCTCAGGTCACAAGGGGACCAGCAGACGCAAATCATTTTAGTGTTTGTTCCAGAACAAGCCCGTGTTCACTAGAACATGAACACTTAAACCAATTGCATATCCAGGACTCCAGCACTTGATGTTAGTTTGTTGTCGTTTCCACTGAGGTGAACACTACCTATTTTGGAAGGCCACAAAGTAAGACTTTTTTTTCCTTTTAAATCAGTCGGGCAAAATTTTTCCCTACATTCTACTGTCTGATGAGATTGGAGAGCAGCAAGAAGTTGCTGTCAGCAGTCATTTACAAGAACACTTGAAGGTGGGTGGCACCTACACCATGTTGTGGTGATTGTTCCTGTCAATAATGTCCACTTGAGAAAGAATTTCCTTCCTGATGGCAGGTGGAGGCAGGGAAAGTGTCGTCTTAGTCTTGAAGAGGTCGGACACGAAGAAAACCTAGAAACACAAATCAGAGATCCAAATCAGTAGCTGACATCTGGGACCTGGGGACAGGCCAAGGCCGGGTCATAGGAGTACAGCCTTTAGGAAAAAGGGGCCCCAACCATAGAGTCGAACAGGGAAGGACCATGGAGGCTAAGTCTCATTGCTCATTTCAGGAAACAGAGGCCCAGATAAGGACAGTGACTGCCGCAGTTTGCACAGCCGTGGTAGGAGTAAAAAGGCAGTTCTCGGGGCTGCCTGTCCATTGCTCCCAGTCTGCACGCCTTCCTTTTTATTTTGGGAGGCAAATAAATAACAGTGAAAGATAAGTCCCCACACAAAGTCCTTAAACAAAAGTGGCGAGGAGTCATGATTAGTCAGTCACTATTCCACTGTACTTTCCCTTTCCCCGCAAAGGAATCCAGGGTGTAGCCAAGAAAGATCAGCCAGTAGGCATTCCTATCAGCCAGAGCCTGAGCAAGGAAGCACTTGTGACCGCTTTTTCCTGAAAACGCAGTGATATCAACAATCTGACGGGGGGTCAAGGAGCCAGGGTCTCACTGCTGGTGGAGTCAGCAGCTCACCCGGGAGGAAAGGTCAATGAAAACGCTCCTATCGCTCATTCTAACGTCCTTCCTCCTGCTGAGCATAGGACCTCACCACGTCCTTCTTAGAATCATCGAGAAAGGTTTACAGAAAGAACACCCACTTGTAAGGGAATAAGGATGGTCCTGGTATATAGTTCCTGTCTTAATGAGATTATGATGAAAGATTCAAAACCCTGAGGAGTTACTGGAATAAGAAAAATTGATGCTTTGGATTAGATGGCAAAATAAACACAGACATCCATTGGAGTCATTTAGCTACAGGAGTTTGCACTAAGTAACCATAAGCGGCAGCTATCAGTCATGTCCTTTAATAGGAAACACGTGGCTAGGTCTTTTAAAGAGGGAATGAAACATGTGCACATTTCCCCGTGGAACAGCTGTCTGGACGCGAAGTCTTTGTCTTCGGATGACAATAATGACTCACTAATAATGATGGCACCATGAATTCATTCTGCACACATTACAGGCAAGAGAATGAAGGTTTTTTTTTTTTTTTTAAGGATTTATTTATGCATACAAGCTGGGGTACAGGTCAGAGGCGTGGGGTGGCAAGAGGGTTCACCAGAGACAGAGTGGGGAGCAAGACAGGCAGATCGACGGAAATACACTGCTGAGGGGAGCAGCCAGCGGGCAAGGCAGGAGAGGGCTGCTGCACCATGTGGGAATCTCCCAGGCTGGGCGTCGAGCTCGCATTGCTGCTGCTGACAGCTCCACAGCGCAGCGCTTAACCGCTGCTCCACAAGGGAGGCCCGAGAATGAAGTTCTTATTAAGACTTCACCAACTCCAAGGTTCTAGCAGCCAGGGTCTGGCCACAGAAAGGACCAGGGTGATTCGCTGACCCAATCAGCACAATGTTACCTCTGCAGTAACGCAGCCATCAACACAGCCGTTATGGCAAGAAACTGCTGGTGATACTGGTTACCCTAGGAGAGCTGGGGGCCAAGACAATTGTAACACAATGACTTACTGGTTACCCTAAAACCCTCTGAATTGTGTACCCATCATACGTATGACCTACTAAAACATGTGATTATTTTAAAAATATATAAGAAAAGGCTAAGAAATTCTATGCTACTACAAGCAAGTGAAATGTAAGAAATGTAATATTCTAAAACACTGACAGCCTGTATGCTATGGAATGTACCATATTTTGCAAAGGGAAAAATTAAGCCTTTCATTTCTGCCCTTTCTAAGGTGGGATAAACAGTGAGAACTGTAGCACAGAAAAGGTTGTCTTCTTGAATAAAGCAGGAAAAAAGATGTCCCAGCCTTCCCAGGAGGCTCTAGGGTCCCCTGCCTGAAAACTCTTTACTACCATGGGGTAAGGGGTTCTCAAGTGCCCCGGAAGATTAAAGTGTGATGATCATTAAGGTTTTCAATTCTTCTCGTACAGGTACGGAGTCCAATTTTCACCTCTACTTGGAAATAACCTCCCCTTTAAGAAACCTTGCAGGTTTCAATCAGTCCCTCAATCCCTGGCTCTCAACTCCGCTTCTTCCCATCTTGCAGCTGGCTCCACCGAATAATGGCTCTATGGCCCCAATTTCTTAGAGATCTTGCTCTCAGCCTCCCCTCTGCTATGGGAAAACATAGCAGGAGAGTCCTTTGACCCAAACACTCCCCCCTTCACAATCCTGGCACTATCTTCATCTATAGGCTAATCTCCCAACTTAATTTCCTGAGAGCATATATCCACTATACACTAGGATTTCTGTTTCCTAACTGCAAGATAGGAGTAACATGAAGGTCAAAGGCAATGGTGTATTTGAGAAGGCCCAAGCCTGTGTCTAGCACATAGTTTAGTGATAGGCCTTCCTTTCTGTAATGCTCTGGGCACCAAAACAATGAGCAGTCATGCTAAAGGAAGTCATGCTCTTGTGTCTCAAGACCTCGCTGATTGGCTTGTCTCCCTAGATGGTGGTTTCTTAGGGATGGAGCTCTGCCCTTATCAGCTTGTATCACCCACAGCAATCATGGTTGTGCCGTTCACACATCAGGGACTCCATGAATATTGGCTGTTGAGTTTTAAACTCCTCTACTGGGAGCAAGCACCCTGGCCTCGGCTTGGCACATCCAGCGCCTGCAGGGCAGCTGTACACACCACATGCGCGTGGCCAAGTGGCAAGAGGAGAAGTGAATCGAGTCTAGCAGAACCTCCCTTAAGTTATATTTCGCTTTCAGCGTGGGTTGAGGTTACATAAACACTTTTTTGGAATCATGAAACAAGACTCAAACAGACTTCCTAATGCTTGAAAAGCAGAATATAAGACAGACTAGTAACACTGAACACCTCCGAGCTTGAAGCAGTTTCACCCACTACGGAAGATGATCCAAAAAGGGAAGCCAGAGGCCCAAGCTAGGAAGAGTCTATACTAATTAGGTAGCTAATTTAGGTCTATAAAACAAACCCACACCCAAGACCACAGTTTTCAATAAAGGTGTTCAATTCTTCTCGTACAGGTACGGAGTCCAATTTTCATCTCTACTTGGAAATACCCTCCCCTTTAAAAAACCTTGCAGGTTTCTATCAGTCCCTCCATCCCTGGCTCTCAGCTCTGCTTCTTCCCGTCTTGTAGCTGGCTCCACCAAATAAGCACTATTAATCCTAGCACTATTAATCTCCTCTGCTGTATGAAGGAACATATTAAATGGCATGAGCATTTTCCATCAAGTACTTTTCTGCAATTCTTTGCATTTTATAAATTGGGTTTTTGTTTTTTTTTAAATTCAATCAGTAAACAGACTGAACATCTGCTGTATGCCAAGTGCTGAGATTATAAAAGCAAATATACATAAGAGTCCTTTGCCCTAAGAGTTCACAGACGGAGAGATCAGGTAAACAGAAAACTACAATACTGTGTTTTAAGGATTATGATAGAGGGGGCCAGGGTGTTAACAAAGCACAGAGAATGTGGCATCTAACCCAGATAGAGGAGAGGGAGAAGGAGAGGACCTTAGAAGGCTTCCCCCAAAGGAGGTGTAGTTGAGCTCAGCTTTAAAGGATAAGTAGGAGTCAGCCAGGTGGTGAATACCAGGAATGTTTTCTTAGGCAAAGGGAGGAGAAGCGTGTACAGACACAGCACAGCGTGCTCAGGATGGCCAGGGCCAAATGGTCAATGAGGCTGGAGGGGAGATAGTCAGATTGTGAGAAACCTCCTATGCCACATTAAGGAATTCAAACCCTATCTTCGTGGCCCTAGGAGCTGAATGAAGGTGGAAGCAGAAAAACAGCTTTGGGAAGACTTGTGTTAAAGTCATAGGGAGACCTGAATTCCTAGAGTCACAAGATACACCACATGCTTATCTGTCCCCAGGTCTTTATGCTATTCCTTCTGCATGAAGATTCCTTTTGCAGAGAGCCTGAAGGCAGGTTGCAGAATCTAGGAGAGAATGAGTCCCAAACTATAACCACGGAGTAAAGACAAAGGAACCCCGGTTGATGGAGGTGGTGGGTATACGTGTAGGGATGGATCATACTTTTCTACTTAGCTCTGCTTTCAATTCTCAAGAGTCCCTGCACTTGTTCCCATCAAAACTCAATTAAGTTTGAATAACTATGCTAGGGAGAAAGCAATGGCTCTTGTTTTCCTCTGCCTTCTAAGATTTTAGCTGCCATTGATATTGTCTTAAAGCAGTGGATGTGACCTTCTTCTGAGTCAGGATGTCAGGCTATTGTGTATTCTAAGCTCATGACTTGATTTACCCAAACACTCTGGACAAGGCAGTGCTTCCATCAAGAGCAAGACAGCATACACAAAGCTATACCAGCTGGGAAGAATACCAGTTTATTAACTCCTGATGAGGAGTTAATACATGTACAGGGTGTCTCCCTGCAAACGGTGATTGTCATTATCCTACCATTGCATCACCACCTCCCACTCCCCATCCAAGATACGCGGCACTGGTAACAAGCTTGCTCTTTAGTACTGATTTTCAAATCCAAGTTTTACCATTTTCAGAAAAATACCTAAATGAGGGATACAAGGCCTACCTCGGAGAGTTACTCTAAGATTATATAATATGATAAAAGTCTCAAGCTTGGCAGCAGTGTCCGGTGCCCAGCAACAGGGTGACAAATGAGGGTCATTATCACTGGTTAGTGCATTCAGTGTCTTCCTACATAAAGCCCCTTCTATTCTCCTGCTCCTGTGTGGAAAGAGAAGTGAAGGAACTAGAAAAAATGAAAAGGAGTTTTAAGAATGACCAAGAATATGAATGAACACATGGGAGTCAGACAGGAAGACGACGTCTGACCACGTGTGGATGGAAGCTTTCTGCAGAACAGAGAGGAGCCACTCTTAAAGTCCTATAATTTCTGGCCTATTGGGGGGGACGACACAGCACAATTAAAAAAAAGATTCTTTCTATGTCTTGTTGCTGACATTCACCAGCTGCAGAGATGCCAGTCCCCTAGAGCACACAGGGCCAGACCTGCTAGGCTACTGCCTGGCTGAGCTCACCAAGAACAAGCTGGCCAGAAGCAAGAAGCCTGGTTGGTGGCCAGGTATCCACTCTCGTTGTGGCAAAAGGCTGAATCAGCAAATTCTCGGGGTCAGTAAGGGCAAATTAAGATGGCATTACCCTTTACGGTTTCTGGAGTCCCTGAGTGTTTCAACTCCTGAGAGTATGTAAGTGAACCCCTTGAAGATAGGAATCACATTCTTACACACTAGGATTTTCATCAGCCCCTGTTGAATTTATAAGTAGAGCAGATAAATATAGAAGCAGAATTATGGATTCTTAGAACCGGAAGAAAACTGAGATTTGTCTATTGTGGTATTTCTCAAAGTGTAAGCCTCAGATCTATTTCAGAATCAATTGGGTATTTCTTGGAAGAGAATTCCTCAGCCCATCCCAGACCTTCTGGAAGAGTTCCCTGGAATCTGCATTTTTGTCAAGCATCTGCAGGCCTCCAAATATGCAGTCCCCCTACCGTGGAGCACAGACAAACGCGCTGCTCCCGCCGCATGCACACCTTGGCCTTGGCACCCTGCTCTCCCATATTGAACAATCTTACAGCTTAGGGAGTCGTTTTTTATCTCCAAGACAATGTCTACTCATCTTTCAAGAACTGCCTGCTAGAGGAATTCCATTATTCTAGAAAGCATGCTCAAGAAAAACAAACTATGGAGAAAGCTTTGGAACCTGGCTCACCCTCATTTCATGAATATAGGAACTGTCATCTAAAGAAAGGTCATTTTTGTAGCAGGGGAGAGGAATTCAGGCAACTCTGAAGGAGAATCAGGGTCTGTGCTTTGTCAAGAAACTTACTTACAGGAAGCCCCTTCTTGGTTCTCATGAAGAGAAATTTCTAGTAAAGGTGACCCAAAGGGTTCACAGCTTTATCAGTGGGGTGCTCCATGCAACAGGAACTGGAGGTCAGAAATGTGGTTCCCCAGGATGACAAAGGATGGACAAAGGCAGAGGCCACCACTCCCAGAAAGCCTATATTTTGAAACTGAAAGGGTAAGGGGGGAGTTATGATTTATTGAGTGGGCCCCCCTTGTCCCACAAGTTCCATTACTCTGAGGCCACAAGATTTACCATGTTCTTATCCATCTTCAAGTCTTTGTGCTATTCTTCCTGCAGAAAAGAGTCCTTCCTTATCTTTATCTCCTAGAAAATGTTGATCCTTCTTTCAAGAATCACCTCCTCTGGGAATTCTTTCTAGCCTTCTGAGACCTCCCACACTGGCCCAACAAGGATGCCGTCTCACTTGTCTGACATCCCACTTTTCTACTTACACAACTGTCCTCTCTAGACCCACGTTTTTCAATCTGCATGTCACAAGTCATTAGCAAGATACAAAATCAATTTACTGGGTAGTTACCACTAGCATTTTTAATGGCTATAATATAAAGGACATTAAAATGTATCACACACAGTAAGGGTGCATTTTTATTTTGGGAAATACTTCAGTTATGTATGACTGTGTCTATCAGGTGATGACGTAAAACTTATTTCTTACAATGAATCAGGGTCAAATCTTAGTCCACTGCACTATAATTTCTTTAAGGAACAACTGTTTTTAGTTCCCTATTTTTAAAGCAAAACAAAGCACTTAACACGAAATGCACATTCAATCAGTGTGTTGCATTTGCCAAGCATGACACATCTTTTATTCAATGAACTCAATCCAAAGCTCATCTGAGGTACTATCATCCCCACTTCCTAGAATGGGAAAAGGAGGTGGGATAGGAGTGACAGCAAGCTGGCTAGCAAGTGGCAGGAACAGGACTTCCTTTCCGAGTCTCTGCCTCACCATCCACACCATTCATCTCAGCAGGGGAACAAGAACAGAGATTTTAGAAGGACTTTGCAAACTGTGGCATACTGCATAGACACCATCAACATCATCAGTTGGGGGCCAAAGTACACCTCTGCTTTTGCTTCCTTCTCTCTCCCGGAGATGTTAGGTCAATCTCAGAGCCTGCTGTGCAAACAGCTAGGCTTTGCAGAAGAGTTCTGGAAAGTCATGTCATCCATCCCCATGTCCAGCAGTGTAATAAATCTAAAGTCAAAAAATGGGAAGCTCCCAGCTACAGAAGACGGAGCTCTTGTAAATTCTCAGCCCAAACCAAGCTCATGGATAGCTTAGTTTTAGTTCTTTAAGATATAATCAAGAGAGTGGGCGCTGTTCCTACTCTGCCCTGCGTGTTCCGGGTATGGCACACCCCGTCTGTGCCCCGCTTTCCTCCTAAGGGAACTGCCATCCTGAACTCTTCTTCACACGAGCATTCCTGCTTGTCTCTTTTCCCAAGGTCATCTCACTGGGGCAGAGACAAAGAATACCCTCGCCCTGCCCTACATCCTGGAGGAAGATAGTAGCACACAACAGAGGACTGCTGGCCGCGCCACACCCCGGGGGGGAGGAAAACCAGGAAAGACTCTGCGGAGTGTTTATGAAATTCTCGAGCAGCTGCTTCCTCTGCTGAACCCTCAGCTATGGCGGCCTGGTCCTGCCCTGACCCCTCCCAGGGCCGCACAATTTGCCATCTGTTGGAGGGTCAGGGAGGAGGTGACCAGATAGGCAAGTTGTCACAAGACAGGAAATGAACTGATGTCTGTCCCTTCATCCGAGTCCCTGGGCTACTCCAGGGGATGGGGCCAGTGAGCCCAGATGTAGAGCTCACATCTTGGCAGGGGTGACTGTGTGTGTGTGTAGGCAGGACAGGGACAGTGAGGGTCAGTATGTGGCTGTGTTTATGTTGGCCTGTCCATCTGTGTGTGTCTGTGTTTGAGTGATGGTGAGAGAGGGGGATGGGGATGGATATCTGTGTTCAGGGTCCGACTGGATCTGCTCCTGTGCCTCTGGGCCAGGCTGTGGTTCTTCTTTGTCCTGATACCTCTGTCCATGGGTGTGTGTCAGTGTGGAGGCCTGTCTGCCTGTGTCCTCGCGCCCATGCTCGTGTGCAGCCCTGCTCGTGTGCAGCCCTGCAGTTGAACCCGAAAGGGTTCAACTAGTGAGCAGTGGGGGGAAAAAGCTGCACCCGCTCCTGTTTGGCAAGAGGGCTTTGTCTAGACAAGCCTGCTTGCTGTGACAGGCCTTACCCTCGGCAGACTGAGGGAAAGTGCTTGGCTGTCACTTCTGTTGCCCAACACTCTGCAGTGACTAAGTCACTATCCTACATGTTGTACCCACTGGGGACATAAAGGCATGTCACGATCCCCCCTTTGAGGCCACCTTCATGAGATGGGTCCATCTGAGAAGGAAGGCTCAGTTCAGTTCAGTTACTATAAAGTCATTTGTGCCAGAATCTCTGCGGGATGTGACAGGTTAAGGGCATTCAAGATCAATTCAGATGAGGACACTAGGCTCAAAGGGGAAGTGTCACAAACGACTCATCATGTATTCTTGAATCAATGCTTACCAAGCATCTGTTGTGTGTCAGCCACTATACTAGGCATGAAAATGAACAACCAGAAGGTTTTAATTCATAGATTCTGCTATTAAGGTATCCGCAATTCAGGTGGGGAGACAGACGCATGAGTGAGCAATTATGATTGATCCAGGCTGACTGTCACTGCAGGAAGAACATGCAAAGGACCAAGGAGACTAGAAGACAGTGAGACAATCCTATCTTCAGAGAAGACAGGGAGGGTGTAGAGATAGAATGATGTCAAAGATGTCCACCTCCTAAACGCCAGAACCTGCAATGATGTGCCCACATGGCAAAGTGGACTTTGCAGATGGGAATAAGTGAACGTTCTCAAGATGGGGAGATCACCCCAGATTATCCAGGGGGGCCCAATGTAATCACAAGGGTCCCCGTGTGTGGGAGGCAGAGGGTCAGAGTCACGGAAGGTGGTGTGACCATGGGAGCAGAGGCCAGAGAGGGCAAAAGAAAGAAAAGAGATTGGCTGGTTTTAAAGAGGAAGGGGCTACGAGCCAGAAAATACAAGTGGCCTCTGGAAGCTTCAAAAGTCAAGGAGACATATTCTTCCGGGAGCCTCCAGAAGAACAAAGGCCTGCCAACCCCTTGTTTTGGCCAGTTGAGATCCATTTTTTAATTCTGAACAAGAATGGTAAGAAAATTAATTTCTGTTGTGTACAGATCCCTCAGTTCTGCTGAGTGAGGACTATTTCACCGTCACGTTAATGGGGAGTTCATCCCATAGAAGCTGGCCTTGGAGGTGATCAGGCAGAAGGCAAAATGGATTCTGGGTTTCTAGGCTCCCTGCAGGAGCCCTGTATCCCACTGTATTGCCTTTTTTGGGTCCTCCTCACCCCAGGTCATGCCTGTGGTTTGAAAAACCAGTTCATAAAGTCATTCAGGGGTGAGAAAAAAACCTGGCTTTTTCTGGGATTTGCCAAGACAGGCATTCTTGACTCTTGTGGGAAATTCTACAAGACACAGCAGAGAAAGACTGCAGGCGCCAGCCTGGGCTGCGAGGGTTATGTAGGCTGCATAGTCAGGGAAGGGGCCTGACAAAGCTGCAAAACCTGAGGCAACTGCCCTTTGTCCTCCCTACAGTTCCCTTTCCAAGGCACCCAGTGTCCTCAGATGACCTCTTGCTCCCCCAGATCCATCTCCAGCTCAGCCCAAGCCCTAAGCTCTGCTTCTGTCTTCCTCACCATCAAAGGACCCACTGCCATGTGTTCTCCAAACCGAGCATTCCCGAGCATCTGCCCTGACCAGTGCAGCTTCTTGCCCTGACCTCTCAGACAATTTAAAGGAGATGCAGCACTCAACGCTGTAAAACAGGCTTTGAAACTCAAGGCAATGGCTGCTTCAGCCCAAAGGTCTGGGAGCCTCCTGAGACCCTTAAATGCTCCTGAGGCAGTTGTCGATGCCTTGGCTAACTCAGACCATCCCTCCAAGATCATGGCCACATTCAGGGACAACGTTCTGGAGTCTGGGAGCCTTATGGGAGCAGGTGCCCACTAGCTCTGACCGTGGATGACTTGAATCACTTCTCTGAGCCTCAGTTACTGTATCTGCAAAATGGTTTCAGGTGCTGACAAAGAGACAATGGGTAGATCTAAAAGAGTGTGTTCGCAGGGTTGAGGTGCTTTACCAATGTTAGCACCTATTTCCTGTCCAGTGTTACAGTCACCACAGAGAAACAATATGGCCAGACCCCTCACTTCCCTGCTTGAACATAAACCCCAGTCTCCCCAGACTCTTTGCCTAATGGTGCAAGGTCAAGTTCTAGGATATAAAAGAGAAGACGGCTACCAAAAAGCCCCACCTTTATAAATTTTTTAATTAGGCGTGCAGGAGAGTCCAATTAGGGCAGTGGTGCCGAGAAGGAAGCACAACCGTGGCCCCACAGGCAGGGGCCTAATCCTGCGAGGGCAAAACTCAGAAGGGCAGAGTGAGCAGGGGTTACTCTTGGTGCAAAGCCCACCTCCCACTGTCACTTCACATCACAGGGTCAGCCCCAGAGAACACTGGTCAGAGACAGCTGCTCTCGCTAATGATTTGTTCCCCCAATTTCTCTCTCTTCTGGCCTTGAATTAAACAGCAACCAACTAATGAACAGATCCATCAAAACAACCAGCCCCTTGGGTTGGATTACGAGGATTCCAAAGCCCAGGGTGGCAACAGCTCAGTGCCACCTTCTTCCAAGGGCCCACTCTATTACCCCAAATGCTCTCCCTCTTTGTGCCCGCTACACTCTTAGCCAGGCCCTCCGCTGCCTGCTGGGGTGCCCTGTCCATGTCTCAGCCATAGTCCCACATCAAATTGTACCCTCTGCATTCGGCCTATGCCCTCTTCATCCCCTCACCTTCAAGAGAATGACTTGTCCATGTTCTCAAGGAAGGTTTAATGCACTCGTCGATTCTAGCTTTGGCTGGGTAAGCAGGCATGTACTCATTCTGAGCTAGGATCCCTGGGAGGCCTTAATGAGGCTCGTAGGGAGAACAACACATGTGACCCATGGTCCCTGCCCCCAAGGAAGTCATGGTCTAAAGGGACACATACCCACAATTTGAAGCCAGAGGAAAAACCACCCTAGGGGCAGGGGGTTATGGCAGGGAAATGAGCAGCAGCCGCAGCCAGGCCTAGAAATGAGGGAAGGACAAAGGGCCAGTTGCAGCTCCCCAGTGAAGGGGCAAGGGCCACACTAACAATACAACCTACTGTGTGGTGCCCAGATATCCAGCCATTATGTGTCTGGACTTCTGTTGGATGGGATGAGTTCTGAGTGGGGTCCAGGAAGGCACACTGCCAGGGCAGGTACTGTTACGTTTGCTGAATAAGCCCCTTTAAACTTAGTAGGCAGAAAAGGCAGAGATTACTGAGGAGGTGGCGGCTCAGAGAGGAGAAATGCCTCATTCACTTTCACTGGGAGTGAAGGATTTAGTCTATAAAAAGGGCAACCATTCATTTGGGGTAAATCAGGATGTGACCCATCCCAAGGCCATCCTTCAGGGAGCTGCGTAACTGCAAAGTCCTGAGCTGGGGGAAAGTTCCCCTCTTCTCCAGTCAAGATTGCATTCAGGGTCTGACCCAGTCACCCCAAAGGTCACGGTGGGCAGGCCGTCTTTCCAGAAGTCAAGCAGTCCTACAGCGGCACGTGAGCACTCCATGAGTCAGGGGATGTCGACGTAACATGTGACCTGGGGACAGTTCCCTCTCCTCTTGAACCCTAAATGTCCTCATCTGTAAGATGAGCAAGTTGGACAATATCTAAAACCTCTCCCCACTGCAACATTCTGTGATCCCAAACTCTGTTTACAGAGAAGAGGATTTACAGAGTTGGAGTAAAACTCGGAGGCTGGAAGGAAACAAGAAGGATTCTCATTGCCCTGGATGGGTTCTCCTGGCAGAGAAGAGAATTGAGAGCGCCCGGCTTTGGTCACTGAGCTGGAAACATTTAACAAGCAAGCAGCCAGGACTCTGCTTGCATACCGAGGACAAGATCCTACTTACTATACAGCAGGCCACCAGGGCTCCTTGAGCGAATCCTGCCAGGACGTCGCTGGGATGGTGCTTGTGGTCGGACACGCGGGACAGTCCTGTGTAGAAGGCCATCATGAGCAGGGTGAACTGCAGAAGGGGCCGGAGCAGGCGGGCACCTCGCCAAGTGAAGCGGGCCTGCAGGTACAGCTGGAGGGGGAGAAAACGCACAGATGCTAAGTGACTGGGTAGGCCATGGTAACACCAGGTCGACGCAGGCTACATGTTCGCTACGTGGAACCATCTGGACCTTGGGTGGCATGATGGAAAAAGAACATTCAGCTTGGGCAAACCAGTGAGTTAAACCTTGAGCCTTAGTTCCCAAACTGACAAATCAGAAATATGGAGTTTCTTTTGGGAGATGAGCTAAAGGAAAGCCAAGCAAGATAACAGCCGAGAGCAGCCACAGCTCCCTGCCGGGCCCACAGTAGATGCTCGACAAATGTCACTTCCCTTTTATTGCTTTCATGATTGCAACTAATTAAAGAACAGCAACCAGGGCAGGTAAAGGTTTCTTTCTTTCTTTTTTTTTTTTTAAGATTTTAGATTTATTTATACAAGCTGGGGTACGGTACAGAGGCGTGGGGCGGCGAGAAGGTTCACCAGAGACAGAGTGGGGAACAGAACAGGCAGATCAGAAATACACTGCTGAGGGGAGCAGCGGGCGAGGCAGGAGAGGTCTGCCGCGCCATGTGGGATTCTCCCCGGCCGGGCGTCGAACTCGTGACGCCGCTGCCGACAGCTCCACAGCACAGCGCTCAACTGCCGCGCCACCAGGGAGGCCCAAAGGTTTCTTTTTTTTACAGTGAAGACAACTCAGTTAACACACTTTTGTGTTTTCCCCGAGTGATGGCCGTACAATCCCTACTCTCTCTGCCTCTCCACTGCCAGACTGTGATGGATAATAAAATACATGACGATGAGGGGAGGTTATCACGCCAGTCACAGAAACAATGGATGCTATAAAAGGACAAATTTAAGTCATTACCTGAGACTATGACTTTTGAATTAGAATATAAGGAAATACAAGACCCAATCGGACAATGACAGAGAGCTTTCAAATTGAGGTTAATAGACACTGGATTGGGTGGGTAAAGAGTAACCTGAAGAAAAATGGAAGCAAAAAAAAAGAAAAAACAAAACCACCCCCGGTCGAAGCAACTAAGTTGAAATGACGTCAACTGGGTATTGTCCCTCAGAGTTATCTTGTTACAGTTTCCGTTCTAACCTCTGGGCACAACCTACTTTCCAGGTTCCTGTGGGAACTTGGGAAATGAGGAGGAAGAGGCAATGAGACAAGGGGCACTTCCAACTACAAATCAAAGCAAAGCACTTGGAGAGGCAGAGAGGCCAGGAGAAAGGGGAAGAGAGATGAGGGCGGGGTTGGAGGCCTAAAGATAGGCCTGTGACAGTGGTGAAGGGTGACTCTGCCCTTGAGACAAATGGACACCTTCCTTTCAGTGGTCAGTACAGAGCAAGGCAGCCACTGGTCCACAAGAGACAGAAGAGTGGAAGATTCCAGAGTCACTTTTGCCCGAGTAGGGATAGGGTCTAGCACTGAATCCTTAACTAGAAAAACTTTTTCAAAAATCCCAGGCATAGAAACAGCAGCCAACTTCATAATCATCCTGAAATTATATGAACGCATTATTGGGAAATCTAAGATTAATGGGTTTCTATGTAAAAAATAATAACCATCTAAAATTATAATAGCAAAGATGATTAAATAAATAGTAATTAGCTTACCAAAACCACATAGGGCCTGTATGAAGCAAGGGACATAAAGGACAATTTGGATAGTTAGAATTTTTATTTGTAAGAATGTTCATTTATAAGGACATTCAACTTAAACTCATAAATTGACATGTGAATTCAATCAGATTCCCATGGACACCCTAAAAAGATTTGAGGGGGGAAACGTTGGAATAAGTATTCTAAAATAAATTCTAAAAAATGTTTTTAAAATAACCTAGAGGTCACACTAGCCAAAAGAAATACACAAGCAAACAATCTAGGCACTACGATAGGTACTAAGGACACAAAAACGAGAGGTTATAATTCCTACCCTGTTGAGCAAATAGTCGGGGGGTGGGGGAGAGACACATAAAAACAAATAAGTGTACTTAAGGGCTTCATGAGAACTAGGAAAGAAGTTGTGGGGCCAGGGTCAATTACTAAGAAGAAGGGCTACTTGACTTGAATCATCAAGATGAATTCGAATTTACTAGGAGTTTAAGGGGATGGCAGTGAGGGGGTGGGGGGTGGGGTGTTCCAGGCAAAGCAATGGCTTCAAAGCCAGCCATCAAAGACCCAAAGAACTTGAGTTAGTTCAGTAGTTCAGTATAGCTGAAGAGGGTGCACGGGGTGGGGGTGGAGAGTGGAGGAGTGAGAGGTGAGAAACAGCGCTACAGAGGCAAGCAGGGGCAGTCCACAAAGGGTGCTGGATGTCAAACTAATAAACTTGGCCTTCACTTAGTCAGGAAGTCCTTCCCAAGCCATGCTCCCTGGAATGCTAGAGGTCCTTTGAGTCATAATTGGGAAACGTTACTATAAGTCATGGTCAAAAACTAAGTGATTTTAGGGAAGGCACTCAGTACCAGAAAAAATAATCATCATATCAAAGATGACTCCCTCCTTTCTGCTGAAATGACCCAACAGTGCAATCATAAATCAAAAAAACCCCTTCCTTTTGGGAGTGGGGGTGGGGACGATGTTGGTGCAGCTGCAACTCAACACAGGTCTTCAGGACGAAGGCAAGTCCCGGAACACGGGGCAGTTCAATTGCAGCATGTTCACTCCGGCCTGGCCTTCCTCCAGCCAGTCTAAGCAACACATAGGGGTGTAGTGGGTAACAGAAAGCACATCTTCGTCGGAAACATCTCGCTGCACTTCAGCTTTGTCACACTTACAGGAAGCGTAACCACCGCTGTTACAGGCTGTGGCACACACTGGGGACGCTGTGGATCAAGTGCCCACACCTTGCCCTCTTGCTCAATAAATAGATGATTTTATTCTCTAACCACTTTTCTTAATTTGGATACAATAGCCCCTAGATGTTCTCATCTCTCTCTGCTGAAAAATCTGCAGGTCCTCAGAAAAGATTTCTTGAAAAACCTCCAACTCTTTCCCCCCTCCCCCTGCACGTGGACTTCAGGTCACCAGCCTCGGAAACCAGGGTGGGGCAGAGGAAGGGTGTGCTCCCTCCTGGACAAGGCACACATCTCCCCTTCCACTGACTCAGACACTAAGGTTGGAGCTCAAGAAAAGAAAAAAATAAATACATGAAAGGAACTCGACAAGAGGAAGGGACCATTCATTAGAATGGCTTCAGGAAGGGAGTGCTTGTGAATGAGAAGGGAGTAGGGGCCCTGGGAACAGACCCCCTTTGGGAAGCAGTCGGTCACAGAATCACGGTGTCAGGTGGAAGCTTGCTCGTCCACCTCCATCAGTAACTCACACAGCTCAAGGTCTCGGGATGGCGCTGGTGTCTGCAGCAGCGGCGTCAGGGGAAAGCACAACAGTAGTGAATTCTGGGCTGAGGCCCTGATGCCAGCTCTGGCTCAATCATTCACTAAGTGTGTGGTCACTCCATTGTAAGCCTTCTCCCTCTTCAAATTGCCAGGACAACACAGGACCCTGCCTGGAATAAGACAGGCCCACAGGCACCCTTTAGAAATGGATGTCCCTGTTTTGCCTCAGAAAATGAGATTTTTTTTTTCTTGACTGTGGTTGATTAGACCAAAGCATGTAAATGACTAAAGAAAGAGATTACACAATGACCTTCCACCCAGTGGTTTCATCTACTTTGAGAAATAATTTAATGGCAACAGGCTTTGAGGTTGATCAAAGGATCTTATAACTTCCTCTAATCCCACATCGATCTCACTGCTAACTGGACTGTATGTTGCCAGTTCAGAGCCCAGCTTGCACCTAGGCCACTCCAGGCCAGAGGCCTGGGCCTCCCCAGAATTAGCAAGAATATTCCAGAACGCCAGCGCCCTTGGAAACCTGAGCCTAGGGACACCTTGTGGGAGAGGAGGCTCCATTCATTCCCTCGCTACCGGGAGGGGACTCCGTGTTCAGCGGAGGGAGTCAGACCTCTGACCATGAGGATGCACGTCCCTATCCAGGGCCAGACAGCAGAGACTTTCCCAGAATCAGAATTCCTGCAGGGGCTTCAGCCAAGCTCTAGTCACCCTGGAAAAGGAAAGGGGTGAGGACACAGCTGGATGAAACCAGAAAGCCTAAATCACCCTGACCTCCCCCAGTGGTCCTATAATATCTGTTTTCACTTCCCCATAGGCTCGAAGGCCTCTGGGCCAGGGGATGAGGGTTGGGAATCCACTTCCTAAGTGTCCATCTGTGGACCACTGCAGACAGTGCTTGATCTGAGGTCAACTGGATTTGAATCTTTTCTCTGCTACATGTCAGCTATGTGACCCTGCAAAAGTCTCTCCACTTCTCAGAATTTCTGTTTGCTCTTACATAATGCAAAGAGGTTTGTTCATTAATAAAACATTTGAGCATCTAGTTGTTCAAAACTCAGAAAGACAGGCATGAATGAAATCAACTCCTTCCTGAAAAAAGAAGAGAAACATACAATCCCTTTCCTGGACTAAGGTTTTTCCCCAGATTGATAAATAAAACTGCTGAATGTAGAAATGAAGATTTCAGAAAGGTAATGTCTGCCCCCTCCACCTTTACCCCCAAAATGATGTCGCTGAAAGTCCTGACACACAGAACTCACTCCAAAAACGGAGTTCTCTCCTCCTTTCTGTACAATTTCAACAAAACCTCCTTAGAAAGGGCTGGCTGAATTCAAGCTGGCTCCTCGGGTCTGAACCAGCAGAGTCAGATGTGTGGTGAGTCACCCTCGGTTCTTGCTAAGTCATTTGTGTCTCATTACATGATTTACATACTGGTGAAACAGGTCTGTACTGTCCTCTGGCTTCATTTCCATCACCCCTGGGACCCTGCTGTGAAGACTGAAAAGGAAGCTTTTGTCCTTCCATGTGTCCCTGCCTGTCTTCCTGGAAATCTGTCCAGATCCCTGACCTACAGGGAAAAGTGTCTCCCTCCTCTAAGAGCCTTCGGGGTCCGTGCCTCATTCTGGCTCACGAGCTGGTGACTCATCTACATGATGCAAAACTGGAATCTCTCTGGCAAGTAATTCAACTTTTAGGACACAACAGAAATTTTAGTCAATTGTTTTCACCTTCAGAGGGGAACTAGATGTTATTTTCTGTCTCTGTTAGAGGGGAAAAAGAAAGTAGCATGTTGGTGATCACCAACTGTTCTAGACACTGTGGAAGGTGCTGCAAATGACATTGCCAGCTTTATCATAATCCTCCTGTTGGTGCACACCACTGCCCCCACTTTACAGATGATCAAGGTCCAGAGGCCATGTCAATTGCTCTGAGTAATACAGTTATGGATTTGCCTCTTTCTAAGTCCATGCTCTAACCACAGAACCACCCTGCTCCCTCAGGGAACTAGTGCTTTGCCCACAGAGTACTGGATCTTTGTACTAGACTTCCATCTTTGGAGAAAAGGGCAATTTGGGGGGACTAGACAGTTGTCAGTAGACAAGGACAACCTGCATGGGATATGCAGAACTTCAGGCTCCTCTGAGTCACCGGTCACACTAACTAATGTCCATGTCAGAAACACAGTTATTGTAAGAGTGAGAGTAGGAGACTCTCTAAACCAATCTTAGGCTAAGGAGAGCCTGTGAACTGACTTTAGCACCTCTCGGCAGCAGCAACAGCCCTCTAAGCCAACCCCTCAGGCCACCCTTAATCAGGGGACTTATCCAACCATTGTGCAACTACAGTTGACCCTTGAGCAACATGGTTTGAACTGCATGAGTCCACTTAAAGGTAGATTTTCCTGTAAATAGACAACATAAAATTACAGTCTTAATAAATACAGTACAGTAGTGTAAATGTATTTTCTCTTCCTTATGATTTTCTTAATCACAATATCTTCTCTCTAGCTTACTTCATTGTATGAATATAGCATGTAATACATATAAAACACAAAATATGTATTGATTGACTTAGGCTATCAGTAAGGCTTCAGGTCAATAGCAGGCTTTGGCAGTTAAATTTTTCAGAAGTCAAAAATTAGAGGCAGATTGTCAACTGTGGGTTTAGTACTTCTACCCCACCATGCTGTTCAAGAGTCAACTGTATTTACTTTTCAGACTTTCCACACAAAATTGTGAGTTCTTTCAGAGGCCCTGGGTGCTCACACAAGAGCAAGTAGAACAGATATTAGAAATAGGTGGGAGGGTGGGTGGATGGATGTATGGATGGATGAAGTAAGGAGGGAGGGGAAAAACATCTGGCACAGTGGTTTAATCCCTTTCGAAACAACCATCTTGTTCCTACAGAGGGTTCACCAGACACTCCCAGGATCTGTGAGTACACCTCGTGGGCATACCAGACCCCACGGCTTCAGGTTAAACAAAACCTCAATGACTAACAACCACAGGCCTGAGAACATGGCTATCAGAGTACAGCCACTTTCCTGTTTCCTTGGTACCCGACAAACCCTCTGACCAACACATGGGCCGTTCTCACAGGCACTAGTCAAGAGGCCATAGGTGACTAGCTCAGCAGAGTCAGCAGAGATCTTCCCACACCACACAAGCCTCTCACCATCTTATCAAGTGCCTCCTGGGAGAGGAGCATGGTCCTTGGCATGACTTTGTGCTGCCTAATCGGAGCTGCACAAGGAAGAGATGGGATGGAGAATCACAAAGGTTTTAATTCCCCTTGTGCTCCCCTACCAGCCACCAATGCTGTCCTGCACTGAATACCTGCAGTTCCCGAATCACCATCCTCCTTTTCACCTGCACACAGGTAGTTATTCCAGTCCTCCCATCTTCACGTGTCTCACCTTCCTAGTGAGCCTCTCCTGGCTTCTGCCATCCTCCACTTAAGTTAGCGTGAGGGCCACAATTCTGTGCTTTCATCATAACCTGCTTTCATAGCAACCTCTTGTCCCTCCTGCACAATGCACCAGACTCTTGTCACTGTCTGCTTGTATCTCTAGATGGAACTCTCCAAGGTCAGTGACCATGCCTTACTAATCTCTATATTCCCACCCCAGCATGGTACATAACAATCATTCACTAAATAGGAGTAGAACATTGAATGCGGGTGGACTGAGTTGAAAGCAGGGCCCGAGTCTGGTACATCACAGTAGCCCCAGAAGGTAGCAGAGTGTCTGTCCTGGAAGAGCCATTCATCTGGGCAGCCAAGTCTCCCCTGACCACGGAGGTGCAGGGCCAATCCAGATGTGGTCCTCTGGGGTTTAGGCCAGGGTTCAGGGATAGGAAGCATTACTTAATGCTTATACATGCTGTGGGATTTTTCTTATTAGAATTTGCATTAATCTCCAACAAGCCCTAACCTCATCCTTAAGTTTCCTTGCCCAGAGATAATTTGGTGTTTGGGGCATGGCTTTTCCCAGCTAACCATTTTACAAATCAAAACCCAATATGGAGTGCCCTTCAAAGCTATGGGAGGCTCCAGATGGCAGCTGGTGCTGAAAGGCCTGGAGTAGGAGTGGCCGGCGCTTCTGGTGGCCACTGCCTTTGAACTCTATGGTAATGTGGGTATAAGTTAGTCTCTGACAGCTTCCCATCTTCTCTTTGAGCCCTTAGGAAGTTCAAACATCTTTGAAATAGAACCACAGAGATCAAACCATCTAATTCAGCTCTTGATTTGACAGAGATGGGGAAAATGCCGTTTAGAGACGAAAAGTGCAAAGACTTTGCAAAACAGATGACAGTCTCCTCTTTACAGACGAGGCTGCAAAGCTAAGTAGCCCCTCATGGCTCCCCATGGCCAGACTCACAGTGGACCTCAATGGCAAAGCTGGTGAAGTTATACCCAGCTTATTAAAGGCAACTCTCCCCAGGGCTCCAGGGAAGCTGTGAACCACAGGCTGCACCAACAGAGCCCAGGCTGTGCTAGGGGAGACCAGATCTCTCCTGCTCCAGTCTGGCGCTCCCTGAAACCAGACAGAGACAGAGACGCCTGGGGTGGCGTGGGGGAGGGTCAAGGGCCTTCTCTGACTGCAGGATTACCAGGCAACCTGGACGGCGATGGTGTTCTCCACATTTCCTTTAGAAAGCTTTGCACACTGGACAAAGGACTGAGATTTCTGGGCAATATCATATAAGAACCAGCCCTGACAAACAGCACTGTCCTCACTTCTGGGCCCTTAGTTTCAGCAGCTGTTTTACGGTAAGATAACCTTAGCGCTACAAATAGAGCCTTGTGTTTGGGTCTGGTGCATGAGGATGTCTTTGAGTTACAAATGTTGAGTGTGTTATGTTTGCCAGAGTTCCTGAGAGCCAGTGGTGTGTGCATGTGTGTATATGTGTAACCATATATTTAGGGATGAAAGATTAAGGAGGCTCTTCTCTTTCTCCTTGTCCCTTCCTCCTAACTTCCTCCTTTCTTCCAGGAATATGTAAGCACTATAATTTTTTCCACCCCCAGAGAAAAGCAAATAAACATTCAATCAAAATCCACTCCTCACCCATCATCCCCACAGAGCTCTTTTGCTGTAATCACAGCTAGTAAGGAGGGGGTGGGATGGGTGTAGAGGGCATCGCGTGCAATAAAGCAGACCTGAAGAAAGGCAGGCAGCCTTCAGGTGGAATTGAAAACTGGGCTCAGGAGCTTCCATTCTTTGAGTTTACCCTGCAGAGATTTCTCTTTGATTTTGCTTTTGCAGTGCAGTCCAATGGAAAGAATGTACAACAATGCTGGAAGTGTACACACCAGGCGTCAAATAACATTTCTGTCTCTTAGGGATGTAGAACTTTTATTTCTTTACTTCTTAGATTTGGGTTGGTTTGGTTGTTTTAAGCTGGAAACAGGGCAATTGGAAACAGAGCAATCATAATAAATCTCATCTGGATATTGAAAGAATAAAAAATGGAACGTGACCATGCCAGTTCAATCGTGCCTGGCACCCAGAAGGCCCCAGGAACACACCAGAACCTTTACAGTTTAGGTGGCTGGAAGCACACAGTGCAAGGTGCCTGCTCCAGCTTATCCAGTATTTTTCTCTTGGAAGACAATGAAGGAACATGAAAAAAATGAACGCACTCCTCTCAGCACCTTTTACAAACCACTCTGATGTGACATTTGCAAATTGCTTCCAGTCCTGGGTAAAAATATAAAAATCTTTAATTACCCTTCCTAGGGGCACAGCAAAAAACAAAAACTACCAAAAATGGATAATGGAGGAAAAGTCCTATCGTAAATAAATGATGTCCTGTGTAGGTTCAGCCCACCTTTTGTTAGAAGCCAACCTAGGTAACAGGAAAAGGTTGGGGAAAACAAGAAACCTCATTGCTGTTTTCTCCAATTCTGAATTATATTTTTTAAAGAAGTTCCAAACAGCTTATGCTCCTCTGAGCTATGTCTGACCTCTCAGTGTCTTTTCGCTCTCAACTGCACCAAGGCAGCCAAAAGCAGGAAATACTGGCATGAGGATTTCATTCAAAAGGAGAGAAAATGAAGGGGACTGAGCTTCACCCACACAGAGAAAGCAGTCAGCTACTGTTTGCGACAGACAAGGGGGGCACAGAGCACATCACCTGCACCCCCAGTGTCTCCAGGGAGTCAGAGTGGACACAGCAACACTGGGAGGCCCCCCCACTAGGAGAAGGCCCCCAACACCACCCTGCACAGCCTCTCTAGGCCTGGGTCTCCACACATGAGAAACAGAGATGAGGGTTTCCTACTTTAAGGAGTGATGATTAGGCACCGGTGCTTATGGATGCAGAATTGTAAACACAAAATCAGCTGGCGTAGTCAGATAACGATGATTTTCCAAATCACTTCACCCATGGAGTATGGACAAGGACTGGCGTGACGAGGATGGAAGGAATCTGATCAGAGGGCTAGGATGTGAGTGACAGTTCTGGGACAGTTCTGGCAGTTCACTTGAATTCTCTGAGCCTCACTTAAGTAATCCTTTCCAACAGTACAGACAATGTCATTTATTCTATATGGTTCCTGTAAGGATCAACTGAATTGATGGATTCTCAGAACACAGGGCTTGGCATCCTAAAATGTCATCATGGGTATTTATCCACTTTAGAATTTCAAAATGGATACATAATCCTTACCAAGCAGGCACAACAAATATTATTTTTATTTGAAAAATGAGAAAAGCCTGGAAAGTCAAACGGTTTCTGCTAAGGCAATGGCAAGGCTCAGAACAAACCAATTTTTTCCAGCTAATCTCTTTATTCCAGGATTTCACAGCGAAGCCTGTCCCTAACCAATCTGAGGGCTCTATGCACAGAAGGGATTTGAGCTGGGGCTGGACTCCCCTGCTATCAGAAGGAAGGTACTTACCACCAAATACAGCATAGTGTACATGGAGAAGGAGGCGTGGCCAGAGAAGAAGGACTTCCTGCAAAAGCAAGAGAGGGCCATGAAGGGCCATATTCACATCCCTGATAAACGTCTGTCTGTTTTCCCTCCCTAGACTGTGACCTTGAGAGCAGCACTGACTGCTGTGTTCATTTTTGCATCCTTGGTAGTGCTTTGGACACACTGCCTAGAACATAGCAGGCACCCATGGATGCATGAATAAACAAAAGAATGAATGGACAGACTTATTGATGCTATATCATTGTTTATTTACATATGGGTCTCAATCATTTGACTGTAACTCAAGAATAGCACTATGCCTTATTCATCCACGTAAATCCAAACCTAGCATTGGGCTTGGCACCCGGTAGGTACTTAGTAAGTATTCACTGAACTACCCAGTCAAAGGGGTGGCCACGGTAGGAGGTGTCTCACCTGGCTTCCTGGACTTTGCTGTCATCGCCTCTGCACGTGTAAGAATGGATGTAGCCCTCGGAGCAGTTGATCTGGCGGAAATCAGGGTTGCAGACACTTAAGAAGTGAGGACGCAGGCGCCCTATGGAGACTTTGGCAATGTCTGTGAAGGACTGGCTGATGGCACAGCCAAAGAGGAAGCAACCCACTTGCTTGTAGAGGGCTGCTACGTAGGGATTCTGAATGGTTGACCGAGACTTCTCCTTTAGGTAATAGATTCGATAGAATTCCCCTGTGATGATCTGAAAGGAAACCAATAGGGGAATTTAGCGGTGTCAAGACCCATCATCCAAACTGTTTGCTGCTCTGCAGGGTATTTACTGACATAAGAGAATGTTCAGTATATAGCTGCAGAATATAATCTAAAATTCCAATTTTCTATTTAAGAAGTATACAAACAGGCACAGAAAGAAAAAACAAAGTGATAATGTGGTCACTATTTCCTTTGTTCAAAAAAGTCCTGCATAGCCATATAGTACCTTTGCAACAAGAAAAACATACAATCAAATACATCTAGATATACATGGTATGTATGAGAGAGAGAGAGAGAGAGAGAGAGAGAGAGAGAGAGAGAGAGAGAGAGAGAGAGAGAGAGAGAGAGAAAGAGAGAGAGAGAATAACAAATAAGGACTTAACTATGGAAAAAATATTAGGTGAAGAATCAAGGACATGGTTGCAAGTGGCCAGGATGTCAGGAGCTGAACAAATCTGAGGCTTCTGGGTTTTGGGGTAAAGGATCACCAGTAAGGATCTAACTCTACAAAGGGCCTCAGTCAGCCTTGTGCTAACATTAAGCCAGGTAGGGTTTTCTGTAGAAAAGGGTGAATGGATCTGGGTCTGGATCGGGCTCTGCTCCCTACCCGATTTTTCTCTCACTTGGTTGTCTTCAATGTCAGCAATGACTTAACCTCTCCAAGCTTCATGATCCTTCTCTATGGAAGGAGGCTGCCATCTTTGCAGGGTTGTTGGCTTAAATGCAGTACCAGGGATGGAAAATGACCTGGCTCACACAGTGTTTTTTTTTTTTTTAAGATTTATTTATTTATGCATACGAGCTGGGGTACAGGCCAGAGGTGTGGGGCGGCGAGAGGGTTCACCAGAGACAGAATGGGTAGCAGAACAGGCAGAGTGGCAGAAACACACTGCTGAGGGGAGTAGCAGGCAAGGCAGGAGAGGTCCGCAGCTCCATGTGGGAATCTCCCCAGCTGGGCGTCAAAATTGCATCTCAGTCTTCTTTTTGTTTTACTTTTAAAAGTGTGGGATGATGAAAATGCTGGCCTAAAAACCAAGGAACCTGTAACACAATGGCCTTCAGTGCTCGTGAATTCCCTCAGGCCTGCTGCATTGTCCCTGAAGGACAGGGAGTAAACCTTGATTTTTGTAGCCTTCCTCTATTTCTTTGTGCCTACCCTCTATGCTGAGGGGACATCTATCATTACCTAAAAAAAAAGAAAGCTGCTACTTATTGATTATCTACTGCATACTAGGCATTGCTTTTATAGACTTGATTTCATGAAATCCTCACAACCACCGTAAAGAGACAAACGCTTAAGGCTCATAAAAGGGAAGCACCTCAACTCAAACTGCCAGGTTTCACTTAAAAATGTAAGGTAAATGGCAACAATGCCTATTCAGCAGAGGATCACCCCAAATGGGCGATGTTTAACCACACAGCCTACTGCCCTCAGCTTAACTCCACGGCACAGCCTGACCACTTCCTGGTACGACCACAGTCCAGGGACAGAGAAGTTCAACTCATCTCTCACCACAATGCCCCTTTCACACTTCCTCTGGTGCAGGATGATGAGCCACACTTGCCCTTTCAGGGAGCAGAGAGCATGTTCCCCACCACAAGGGAAGCAATAGACTCACACATCCTGGCATCCCTTTTCTAA